>JAKEYF010000241.1:0-87079 GCA_021527775.1 Lactarius sanguifluus
TGTCCAAATACTGACGCGTCTGTCACGTGCATGTACAAGCAGCAGCATCACGTGATGAACGAATGCACACACACTATGGTGACGTTACAGATCTCATTAACTAACAGGTACTAATACCGACTGCCCCCTCCTCTAGCGATACAATGTCCATCCACTTTCACATCTACCGAGACAACTGATATCGATAATAAAAGGTCCAAGGCATTTACATCCAATTATATCTGTGCATCTCCGTGCGACAAGTTCCTAGCAACAACAACAACATGGGATTGGGATGATCCAGCATACACTTCCGTCCTGGAAACACAAACCCATCGGTCAGCCGCACATATGGAGCGATACACATTGGCGTCATACCGGACACGGAATACATCCTCCCCGCAGTCGTTCAGCCTTTCCATTTCGGGATTTATTGTCGTCGGACCCACAACCATTTTCGCTCCGGTGTGCGGCTGAACGTTTGTTATCGCCGGGGTTTGCGACGACTCGTCATGGTATGTATGTGCGGTGGGAGGATATGCAATGGTGGCGGAAGGCATTGTTCAGAACAAGGAAATGGAGGTACTAGTAGGATTGTGAGTGAGTGGGGCGAGTTGGTGTTGGGCACGTCGCTGTATGTGGTGTGTTTATATAAGTTGGAACGAGGCTGTGGAGCGTCTGGGCGTCCATTGCGTTCTTATTGGCTCCTATCCCGACGAGCAATTGTTGTACCGACGTTCGGGAGGTCCGCAGTTTCGTTGCGTAAACGAAAGATGCGGTCACAGCCACTGACTCGGACAGAGTCGGACTACATTGCAACAATAATTCAGACCAAATGGCGAATGATGAATACATTCTACGGAGGATCCAAGGAAAGTCTGCCACCCCACGTGCACGCTTCGGAGTCCCTTTGCTTGCGTCTCGTGGCGACAAGTTTTTAGTTCCCACCAGCTGCCATGTCGCAATAACTTTCACGCGTATCTCTATACCGGTTTCCGCGGACCCGCATCGCCTTCTCGTCGCTTGCCTCGACTCCCCGCCGACCAGCACCAACTCATTGGTGTCAGGCCATGTGCCAGTGACGGCTATGAAAATTTCAACTGAACCCGTAGATTTTTGGCCAAGCGTTCAACGTTCAACGTTCAGCGCTCAGCCTGTGCACACTGGTCATGACTATAGGCCGTGATAGCTGCGCACAATGTTGGCACTGGCGATTACTCGGCGGACACAGCAAACTCGACCCAGCCAATGTGGCATTGACGAGCTCCCTATCTCATTACTTCTTGTGACGTACATCAGAGTACGGGAAAAAAAGTGAGGTCGAGCCAGCGAGCCAGGTACTCAAGCTCAAGCTTTGAAACAAAACCAGTACGGAGGAAGAACCTCCCCGGAAACTATTCACAATTAAATCACAAACAAAACCCAGAACTTTGGCTTCCAGCTTTCTCGTTCTCTCATGTCGCGTACCGGTGTCTGTGGCATGACTCAAGACAGGGAGCCTGAGCAGCATGCGAGGCCTGACTGCCACTCGACGAATCTGTGTTAGCCGGACGAAAAATAAACTCTTGTACGTGCAGTAGAGTGCATATCGATTTTCGGAATGGCTACAGTCATTCACCGCTCTTTGAGACACACTGGTCAATGAGACAAACACAATTTTTGAGCTCAAATATTATTTGATTCTCCCATTCTCTTTTCTCATTGTCTTCGCATACCTCGTAGCTATCCATCCCTGAAATTTCTAAGCCATATGTTGTTCCAATCCTCTGTTCTCTACAGGTGATGTAAGGTTTGCAACAAAAGCGAATATTATTTCAAGAGATTACAGGTATAAATGATAAGAAAGTGCCAAATCTTTTTAGTGATATCATAGAAGATGCCTAGTACATTGGTTTGTAGGTGTTTCTATGTTAATAGCACTTTGTGGTGCCCAGAAAATGACCGAAAACCACAATTCTGTGAAATTGTGCCACAATCGGGACAATCACATCAGTCATGTCACACTTGCCATTTTGGAACACGTCCATTCTCGCAGTGATTGTGGCTGAGCACTTTCCAAATTGGGAAATTTCAGCGTGATGTGACGCTGTCTCATTGACCAGTTTTGGCCTGATAACGACTTTCGACACTGATCATGCCCAGGACAGTGTTCAACACCATATATCTGCTATTTGAAACACATAAACACACTCTTCTAATACAAGTACATCTTTCTGCCGAGTCAGAGTTTTTGTTTCCTTGAATAAAACCGAGAAATCGGGAATACTTATTTGACTGTCTCAAAGAGTGGTGAATGACTGTATGACTCTTGAGTTCAGCATGTGTAAGGGTGTAGAGTAAACAGGGTGACTTCAGGATGTTTGACGTGCTCATGGCCGCGGCTAGTCTTTGAGCCTAGCTTACCGAATAGAAAATATCACTTGCCCCCACACGCGAATCTGGGCAGCGAAAGACGCGAGGCTTCTGAAGATCTGAGAGTATGAACCGACAAAATTCATTGTACATATGGCAATGGGCTACCTACAGGGGCTACCGAGTAATCAACATCGTCACGTAATAGTATCACAGGCTATATCCGCGGCTCGTTTCTCTCCCAAACAATTCCTCTGACTCTTGAGTTTGAACTGCCGTGAATGCCGCTCGACGCGCAAGCGCTACACATGCTAGTGTAGCCCTCTCACCACCTTCCGCTCCCTCTCACCCCAACATACATATCGCCAGAGACCACCTTCCTTTGGATGTACCGCATCCTCAGAAGACCGGTCCTCCGGCGCAATTACTCTTTAACCGTCCCACCGGATCGCCGAGCATCCATATCCGATACTTTACTTCGAAGAGCGGGATATGCTACGTTGCTATGTGTGGGGGGGTACGTCGTGGATCGAGAATTCAATGCGAGCACCATAACGCGGAATCTGCGTACCTTTTGGACAGTACGTCGCGTTTTAGGCGAGAAACACGTCACATCCGGCTGATGGACTCCGACAGTGTGCCCTCATCGCCGCAGACTATAAATTAAATTTCACTCCGAACAAGAGTGACTCTATTTCGGCCTTACATGAACGTGTCGGTGACCGCCTCTTGAACCTTTTTATCTCCAATGGCGGTCTCTACATAAAGTTTGGTGCGCGGCACGTTACTGGCACTTCGTGGTGATCAACTAACACACAACTAGGCCAAGCAATCGGCGCGACTGCTGCGTTCTTACCCAGACCTATGCAGGTCAAGTTTTCTCGGCTATTTGATGATGCGCCCCAAGTCCCTTTTGCAGACGTCGCTCGCGTATTCCAAGAAGACTTCGGTCGTCCTCCAAGTGGCCCGGATGGTCTTTTCGCTGAATTCGAGGAGACAGCCGTTGCCAGTGCCAGCATTGCCCAAGTACATCGGGCTCGATTGAAAGGGGAAGACGGAAATGCCGGAGACTGGGTAGCTGTCAAGATCCAAAAACCAGCTGTGGCGAAGCAAATGGAGCCAGACCTCGCCACCTTTCGCATGGTTATGTGGATATATGAGCGCTGGGTCTTTGATATACCGGCATATTTTGTTGTTGGTATGTGTACCTGGAAGAACGAAGATACCGACACTTACATTGACTAGACTTTGTTAGTGACCACCTCCGTCAAGAATTGGACTTCGTGAAGGAGTCCCAGAACGCTAATCGCACGGCAGAACTTATCACGCAAGATTCTTTTCTGTCAGAGCGCGTGCATATACCCAAGGTTTATCCCGAATACACGACGAAACGCGTGCTCACCGCCGAGTGGATTCACGGCGTACGCCTCAGTGACCGACAAGGTATTCTCAAATTCATGGGGGCTCCGAGCACGGACCTACCTTCGAAGCTTATCACACCTCTCGAACCTCCTGTCCATACTACACCCAACGACGTTCCCGAGCTTCTGGAAGGCGGGACGAAATGGGTCATGAAAACGATGGTCGAACTTTTCAGTGCACAGATATTTCGCTGGGGTTGGCTCCACTGTGACCCTCACCCAGGGAACATCTTTATACGCCCACACCCGCAACATCCTCGCCGCCCACAGCTCGTCCTGATCGACCATGGGCTGTACGTAGAGCTTCCTCCCAAATTTCGCAGAGAGTACGCAGAGCTATGGAAAGGCCTGCTCGCGATGGATCTTGGAACTTTGCAGAGGGTCGCCACACAGTGGGGTATTGGGGCGCCCGACCTCTTCGCTAGCTCCGTCCTTCTGAAGCCCATCAGCCTCGTCATAAAGGGCAGGAAAACAAAGGCGGACGGCGATATGAATCCCAAGCTCTCGCAGTACGAAGCTAGCGTGCAACTAAAGGAGAAGCTCCGGAATTTCCTCGTCGACACCGACAAAATGCCCAAAGAGCTTATCTTCGTCGGTCGAAACATGCGGTGAGTTGTTGTCTTGCGGTACACAGGCCGTTAACGCTAGTGTTAAATCACTCCAGCATCGTGCAAGGCAACAACCAGATGCTAGGCTCGCCAGTCAATCGCATCAAGATGATAGGCCTAGCCGCCGCCGACGCCATCCCACGCTCCTCAGATCTGAGCTTCGGCGGTCGTATAAAAGAGCGCTTCCACGAGGGCATGTTCCACACCGTATTGGCTTCGACAGACCTTGCCTTCTGGCTGAGTCACACGTGGAAGTGGATCATCGGTAGCGAAGATGATTTCCATTTTGAGGATGAACTAGACCGCCAAATGCGGGAGGTGGCCAAGACTCAGTATGGCATAGACCTTGACCCGGCGGTTTACGATGCCTAACAATGTTCAGAGGTTTCCCCAAATTAGACGTCTCCAATACACATGGTCAATACGCAATGTATCATACCCATTCATTGTCTACCTTACCATAAGGATATAGTCTCCTTGGGTGCGAAAGTTTATATGACATCCTGCCAGTGGTTTGGAGGCGGCTAGTGCCGCTGCAAGAGTAGATAATCTCTCGAAGGAGAAACTTAAACGAATGGTGAGAACCAGTAGGAGATAGTGAAACGCGGGGAACGTGAGCAGTATGTCGGGAGAAGACTAACTTGAAGTAGGTGGAGGCTGCAGTGGCGTCGGTGTTTCTTGAGGTAGTGCCACTGGTGAGTGATCAGGACATCATTACCGTCATGCGTGTATCATTTCTGAGGCCACATCAACACCCCCGTCCATAGCCTGACAGTGGCTGGCATGTGGCATGGCATATGGGTGTGTCATGATCCTGTTCTTCAGAAGTTGTTGGTTGAGCTGCCTGTGGCTGGACAAATCGAGGTGTGAAAGCTGGCTTTAAGCCGCACACCCAGTAGCCTGTCCTCAGGGGAGGAGGTGCTCCAAGTCAGTGCAGAAAGATAGAGCTGCTCCAGGTTCTGGAGTGTATTGTGGGCTTGCTGATCACCTTTAGACAGGGTCTGTAGTACCAGGACAGTGCTTCAAGCTGCCAATGCAGGCATACCCTCAATATTGAATTGTGGGCCCTGATAGAGCCAGAAACCCTTGAGCACAGGGTAAGACTTGAAGAAGGAAACCCAGGTCATTGGGGGGCCAGGTGGTGTAGTGGAACCCCCCACCCCAAGAGGGGCTTATGTAAGCCAGCACAAGGTTGTGGGTTCGACTCACCTAGGGGCATAAAGTCACTGCTGGCCCAGCAGTGCTCCTAGACCTCTATATAACCCATGTGATGAGTACCAGAAATCTGATTCAAATATGATATGACTGGGGGATACTTCAGCCACCCAATGAGGCCTAAGGCCCTAAGGGGGTAAAGGTGCTATGGTTGCCAGTTGCCCTAATGGGGTGAAAAGAATGTAGAGCAGGCTTATGCACCCAATCACATGGAAATTACCTTGCTTGCCAAGGTCATATGGCAGGTCAATATTCTGGGTGAATCTTCTTGAATCTTAAACAAAGCCAAAGTGAATCTCATTACATAATTTTTGACCCAGTCTGGGTGGGTTCCACCACTTTATCCAGTACCTGCACTGTTTCCCATTTTTTCTCATTTGCCATTCTTTTCTTTATTGTATGACAATGGAATCATTCTACAGATACTCTAGTATCTTTTCCCTCAGCTGCATGACATCCTGGTGACTGTGTTGCACATCTTGATGGTGCTAGGGATGGATGCTCTTGCTGCTAGCTGCCAGTGGCCTTGCATGACCTCTATCCACTTGCAGGAAGTGCCCATGCCATACCCCTCAAGTCCTCACTGGCCTCACTGTCACCACCTTGCCTCAGGCTACATGCAAACCCATTGCTGCTACCTCTACCTTTTGCCACACAGAAGTCCATTGTCACCACCATCCCATCACAACATGGTGTGCAAGCCCCACTTCAAACCCCCACAACACCATGACAGTGTGCAAATACTGTTACAACATCAACTCAACATGGTGTGCAAGTCCTGTTGCAACATCAACTCAACACAGCATGCAAGTCCTACTATGATGCAAGCTGCAAACAATGATGACAGGCCACCCAGAGTGACTGTATGATGCACATAATTGAAATGAAGTGACCTCTGCAACCACATCAATGCAAGGTGATGAACAACACAGGTGGTGTTACAACAACTATGTGCCAATAACCACAACAATGGAAGGTGATGGAACATTGTTCCCTTTACTTAGTACAGCATAGGGATGTCAACGAGTTAGACTCATCTATACTCGTTTAGCTGTATCTCCTGAACCAGTGATCGTACAGGTCTGAAATTTGGCATACAAGCAGGCATATTGTATATCTGCTCGCATTCCAAATTTCAGACCTGTACGATCACTGGTTCAGGAGATACAGCTAAACGAGTATAGACGAGTCTAACTCGTTGACATCCCTGGTACAGCATATGCTTATTGAAAAAGAATATATTTTGTTGCCCTGTTTCTCACCTTTCCTTTTTTTTCACCTTTGGCTGTTGTCTGCATCACAATGGTGCTTTTCCATGACCAAGCCTGGGGTTTGAGCTGTAGGAGCGCGGGAAGCGCGACTCAGCGTTTTGGGAGAAACGGCTGATAGCATTGTGTATGTACCTGTAGGAGCGCGGGAAGCGCGACTAATACACAGTAAGTAGAGTTAACATACGAGAAGTAAAGTAAGCTACTAACCTCAGCGTTTTGGGAGAAACGGCTGAGGTATGTACTCTAGGACTACGAAGTATTTATGTAGAGTGAAAATAAATTTCGTACAGTAGAAAAACGAGACCGCGGTCGAGCAACTGAGCTCGACTTGAGAATATTGTGTGTTACTGGTCCAGCCGGCCCGAACGCCCCCGACGCTTACACGTCGTGTGTGGCTGCAACTCCAACACGCCCCCTCAGTCCACACGGCGTACGCCCATCGCATCTGCAAATCGATCATGCTTCTCTCGCACCAGGCCCTTCGTCAGGACGTCAGCAACTTGGTCTCCAGTGGGAACATAGGCAAGATCAAGTTCCTTTTCGTCAAGCTTTTGTCTGAGGAAGTGGTGCCGGATTTCAATGTGTTTGGACCTGTCATGAAACTCCGGATTTCGTGCGATGGCGATAGCGGACTGGTTGTCCATGGAGAGGGTGATAGGTGAGTCGATTTTCTGCCCCATTTCAAGCAGTAATCGGCGCAGCCAGACGAGTTCCTTCGCTGCGTGTGCTGCAGGCGATGTACTCGGCTTCAGTACTCGAGAGTGCGACTGCGCTTTGCTTCTTTGAGCTCCAGCTGATAGCGCCCCCAGCCAGCATGAAGACAAAACCCGAAGTGGACTTGCGGTCGTTCACATCACTGGCCCAGTCTGCGTCCACGAAACCGTCCAAGACGGTGCCGTTGGGGGTGCCACGCTGGAATACAAGTTTCCAGTCGCTCGTGGCTCGAAGGTACCGGAACGCAGCGGTCGAGTGCCCGCTGGTGCTCGTTCCCGGGACAGGCGGCATGTCGGCCAAGCGCTGCTACGGTGTAGGCGAGGTCGGGGCGCGTACCGAGCATCGGGTACATCAGTGCGCCGATGGCGTGCTGGTACGATTGAGTGTCGATCTCGGGAGAGGTGAGTTTGGTTAGGTGCTCGTTCGCGAGCGTCGGCGTGCTGATAGGGCGAACGTCAGACTTTCCGGAGCGTTCTAGGACCTCAAGGATGTATTTCTCCTGAGACAAGGCTATCCAGCCGGCGCCGCGATCGCGCGTAACGTGCATACCAAGTATCCAAGCTATCTCGCCAAGATCAGTCATCTGGTAATGTTTCTTTAGTGTCTCTTTGTCTTGTTTAATGACTGCGAGGCTTTCACAGGCCATGGTGATGTCGTCGACATAGAGTGCAATGATGGAGAGTGTGCCGCTCTTGCGGACGAAGACAGCGTGGTCAGCATTGGTACGTACATAGCCCATTGACTTGAGCGTGTCTCTGATGTTTTCATACCAAACGCGGCCGCCTTGCTTTGTCCCATACACCGCCTTGACGAGCTTCAAGACCATTCCCTCGGGGACATCAAAGCCAGGAGGAGCTTTCATGTAAATTTCCTCCTTCAGTTCCCTGTTGAGATAGGCTGACTTAACGTCCATCTGATGGACTTCAAGGTCACGCTCGGCGGCGAGTGCGAGGACGGCGCGGAGGGACGCGAACTTGGCGACCTGGCGCAAACGTCTCGTCGAAATCAATGCCTTCGATTTGGGTGAAGCCCTGCGCGACGACGCGGGCTTTGTACTTCTGGATGGCACCATCGGGTCCGCGTTTAATGTGGAATACCCACTTCGACCCTACAACGTTCTTGTCGCGCGGTCGTGGAACGACTTCATATACCCCCATGTTCTCAAAGGTGCGCATCTCGTCTTGGCACGCGACTTCCCACTCTGCGGCGTCGGGGCGAGCCATAGCCTCAGCAAAGGTGCGTGGGTCAGTGTTGTCAGTTTGGGCTGACTTGGCATGCTCAGGGCGTTTGCGTCCGCCGTAAGAGGTGACAGAGTAGCGGGGGTCGTCGTCGCGAATCGGTGTGCGTGTGGCTCGCTTGGGACGTGCAGTCGCAGGAGCTGGATTAGGAGGAGGAGGGGTAAGTATCCCTTCGATCTCATCCTCGCTTTCGCTCTCTGACGAGTCAGCTTTGGCTGCAGGGTCTGCGCTTGGAGGGTCGCCACCGGATGGACTCCCATTCACATCGGTGGCGGTAGGTTCGAGGATTATGCGCTCATAGCGCTTCTCAGTCCCCCCCTTGTCGAATATAACGTTGCGCGACTCGAAGAAGCGCTTGTTCGGGCGGTGCACAAGACGGTAGGCATGCCGATTACGTGCGTAGCCCAGGAAAGTGCAGGTGAGTGACCTTGCACCGAGCTTGTTACGCTGCTTTTCAGGGACGTGTACGAAAGCCCGAGCGCCGAAAACGCGAAGACGTGAAACGTCGGGTTTGTTTCCGGACCAGGCTTCCTCGGGCGTGACCCCGTCAAGTGCGCGTGTAGGCGTTACATTGTGGAGCATAGCCGCATGCTCAAGGGCGTCGTGCCAGTAGGATTCGGGAAGTTGGGCATCATGCAACATGCTCCGGACTTTGTCCAGGAGCGTGCGGTTCATACGCTCGGCGACGCCATTGTGTTGAGGCGTGTCGGGCGTGGTAAGTTCGTGCTGAATCCCCTTCTCCTTCAGGTAGGCTTGCACTGTGTTTGCGACGTACTCGCCCCCTCCATCAGTGCGGAGTACTTTGAGGCGTTTGCCCGTCTGGAGCTCCGCGCGCGCAACGAAGGCCTTAAGGTGCGTGAAGACTTCGGATTTCTCGCGTAAACCCTCCACGAAAACCTTGCGCGACTTGTCGTCTGTCCAGGTGATGAAGTATTCAAAACCCCGGTGTGAACGCATGGGCAGCTTGCCACAGACGTCGGAGAAGACTCGGCCGAGAATTTCGTTGGCACGTGTCTCCGTCGTCTTCTGGATTTCGGCGTGCGTCTGCTTGCCTTTGAGGCAAGCGTCGCATGGGTTGGCGGTGCGTGAAGAGTCCCCCACAATTTCCATCCCCTTAACCATCCCTTTGCGCATCATGTCGAGGACAGCATTGACGTTTAGGTGGCCAAAGCGGCGGTGCCAGGTGTGCACGTCGGCTTTTGACATTGCACTGTGGGTGACTAGGGCGATTTCAGCACTTGGAGTGACGTCCTCCCCATCAGTGGGGAATTCATCGACTTGGGCTATTGCAACACGAGCTGTCTCAGGCATCGCAACACGGATCGGCATGATGTAGAGGTTTCTGCGAAGGGAGCCTTCACAGGTGAGTGCACCATGTTGGTCGTAGATTTGACAGCCCCCCTCAGTGAAGCGTACATTGGCGCCGCGGCGGGCAAGCTGGGAGACGGACAGGAGGTTCCCGTGAAGTTCGGGGACATAGAGGACGTCCTGCAAGATGGCGCGATTCCAGCGTCCTTCCGCCTTCATTTGCATGGCAATGCGACCGACGCCAGTGCCCTGGATGGTGCTATTGTCACCTAGGACAATGTTGATGGGTGTCGCGAGGAGTGTGAAGTGCGTGAACCACGCGCGGTTGGAGCACATGGTGCGTGATGCGCCAGAGTCGACTATCCACTGACGTTGCAAATCCTCGTGCGCAGACGGGCCCTGGGATACCTTGAACAGGCGGACGGTGTCAGAATCCGACATAGGCTCTTCGGCGACAGCAATCTTGGCCGATGCGTCTGGGGCCTTTGGCTTGGTGGAGTCAGCACCTCCCTTCGCCTTCGCCTCCTCCTGCTCCTTCTTGAGCTTCCGGCATTCGCTCACATCGTGTCCGCGGAACTTGCAGTGAGTGCATTTCTTCTTCTGCTTATCCGGCTTATTACCCTCCCTTCTCTTTCCCCCTTTTGCAGCCTTCGCGAAATACGCAGTGGCGCCACCACCCGACTCGCACACGCGGCGCTGTTCGTCGAGGATGACCTGAGACTTGACGTACTCAGTCGTGAGGTCGGAAGACTTGGTGGTGGAAAGGATGGTTTTTAGGGTGGAAAGGGAGGATGGGAGCGATGAGATGATGGCGAACGCGAGGAGTTTGTCTTGGAGTGTGAGGCCGAGGTTCGAGATGGTGTTGGCCGCGCGGATCATGGAGTTGATCTGGGGCTCCATAGGCTCAGTTTCGGAGAGGGTGTTGCGGAACACCTCGTCGATAAGGTAGACGATTTTTTGCTCTCCTTTGCCTTCATAGCGTGCTGACAGGTTGTCCCAGCAGTCTTTTGCGGTGTCTGCAAATAGAACCGTGTTTAAGGGCTCGTCTTTGAGCGTGAGGGTGATCTGTGCGTGGGCTTCTTGGTCCTTGGAGATCCAGTCGGCGTGGGCTGTAGCGTCGACGGTGGGATCAGGTTTCTTTTCTGAGCCATCGACAACTCCCCATAGTCCACGAAGCTTCAAGATCGTTCGCACGCGGAAACGCCAGAATGCGAAATTGCCACCGTCTTCATCAAGGAAAGGAACGTCGTACATCCGGGGGTGTCCCTTTGGAGTGGGAGCGTTCCCAGAGGATCCGCTAGGATTTGCACCCCCAGCAGGGGGGGGATTACCACCTTGCGGCGGGGCTGGATTAGCGGCTGGTGTAGCAGGCATTTTTCAGATGGTGTTTGGGCAATGTATATTCTGGGTTTTTTAGAAGCACGCAGGTCTCATAATCTGTAGGAGCGCGGGAAGCGCGACTCAGCGTTTTGGGAGAAACGGCTGATAGCATTGTGTATGTACCTGTAGGAGCGCGGGAAGCGCGACTAATACACAGTAAGTAGAGTTAACATACGAGAAGTAAAGTAAGCTACTAACCTCAGCGTTTTGGGAGAAACGGCTGAGGTATGTACTCTAGGACTACGAAGTATTTATGTAGAGTGAAAATAAATTTCGTACAGTAGAAAAACGAGACCGCGGTCGAGCAACTGAGCTCGACTTGAGAATATTGTGTGTTACCGGTCCAGCCGGCCCGAACGCCCCCGACGCTTACACGTCGTGTGTGGCTGCAACTCCAACATGAGCCTCCTCTACCATGGCCCATGTCTTAAGCAAGCCCAAAAGTGATGCAGAGACATGTTGAAAAACCCTATAAAAATAGATATATTTTCTTCCCAGGCAATGGCTCCCACCAAGCCCACCAAGCAAGGTCATAGTTGACAAAGTTGATGCCTATGTCATAGGTCTGAGGTGAATACCAGGTGGGGGGTTTTAGTGGGTATGACTGGGGCCAACATCCTGGTAGAGTCCCACACTACCATAGGAATCTAATGATGACTAGGGGTGTTAAACAGGGGTGAGCCCAGACTAAATGGCTGGTAATCCCTTGCCTGATGTCTGAGGAGACTGAGGTGTGCATAAATGCATTTCCCCCTAGAGGTATGGTGCTTGTTCCAGAGCACCACATCAACTGCTTGAGGCCAGATACTCTATTAGATAATCCTGTGAGCTGGAGGGTAGGCCCCCTGAGTGAACCATGGTCTGGTGACCAATATGGGGAGTTCTAGAGCCCAATGGTTAGGGTTACTATCTTTCAATCTGTGCTAAGGTTTATCCAAAAAAAAAAACCAGGTCATCAGAAAAAACCTCCTGCACTAGCAAGCGAATATCACTAAATTATTAAAATTAATCAAATTATCATAATTTTGTTGCCACAATTAAATTAGTGCTAATTTTGTGATAATCCAGGTAATTCTCAATAGGTTAGTGATAAATGTGCTCTCAATTATCATATCTTAGTAACCATTATCATGTCTTAGTGACCATTATCATTTTAATAACCATTTTTAGATTTTATTATAACTATCAAATGAGCAGACAGGCACAAAAACTAGGCATAATCAAATGAGCAAGAGGGAAAAGACTTTTTTTTTTGGGATTTTGGATAATTGGCTGTCAAATTCATGTCAGTGATGTTGTTTAGAAACAGTATGGTAAACTTGCTATTGTTAAAAGAGTCCATTGAAACCAAAAACACACATTCATTTGAGTGCATTGAGATTGAGATTGGTGATTGGCAAAGGGGGTTGAAAATGTTGTTCTCTGACCCAGAGGATAGAGGGGGGGTTAACCAAAATCCCTTAAAAAAATTTAATATTTTTCACTTTATGACCCATGTCAGGGGGGTTGGGGGCAAGGTTGGGGGGGTCAACCAAAATCCCTGAAAAAAACACTTTTTAGGCTGTCTTATTGGTTCAGAGGGTGCACAAGGGGGATGCACTTGTTGCTTATAGTGTTGTGGCAGCTCAGAGCTGGCATTTTCTATCTTCTGGAATAAAATTCAGAAAAATATGAAAATATTTGAGCAGCTGGCTTTTGAAGAAAGCTAAGAGGTCCTTTGCCAACTCTAAGCAGTCCAAGCAACAATTTAGGAGTTATTTGATGGTAGCTGAAGGGTATTAGTTGACACCCTTTAGCTAATGTCAAATAACTCTAGAACAGCTGTTCAGATTGCTTAAACTTGGAGACTTGGCAGAGGACCCCTCGGCATTTAAGAAGATCTACCTCTTTAAATATTTTCATATTTTTCCAGATTTTATTTTCAGAGATAAAAAAATACCAGCTCTAAGCTGCCACAACACTAGTTGCTTATAAGCTCCCCCAAGCCCTCCTCTCACTGTCAGATCCATCTTGGGGTCACACTGCTCACTTGTGGCTGCCCAAAATTTCCTTTTTGGTATAAGTTTCCTTTTTTAGATGGTACATGTGGGGGAGGGTCAACTAAAATCCCTTAAAAATATTTACTGACCTCATGCAGTTTTTAACACAATTTGACCCCCTTTGGTGATTGAAATAGTTAACAACAGGACTGTACCTCCCCTGGTGCCACCACTATAGCACTAGTCAGGACCACAATAGTGAGTGAAGGTGGTGCCAGTGGACTCACCTTGCTTGGGTATAAATATCACTCATCATGGTATGAAAGATGCACTCTTGGAGGTTCAGGATGTGCTTGAGTATATTCATGTTGATGAGGTAGGCATCCATGTAGGCATTTGCCAAGAACTCTGTTGTCTGCTATTCACTACCACACCACTCATAGAGAGTGGCATACAGCTAATACTCAAAGTTAGTGTCATAAAAAAAAAGATATTATTTGACTCACTGCAGTGGTAACAAGAGCAATCATAGGCATTGGAACTTCTCGACTAGTATTGTGGCAGCTCAGAGCTGGCGTTTTCTATCTTTTTGAAATAAATTTCAGAAACATATGAAAATATTTGAAGAGCTGGCTTTTGAAGAAAGCTGAGGGGTCCTCTGCCAACTCTAAGTGATTTGATCAAGCATTCCTGAGTTATTTGATGTTAGCTGAAGGGTATTAGCTGACACCCTTCAGCTAATGTCAAATAACTCAGGAAAAGTTGATCGGATTGCTTAAAGTTGGCAGAGGATCCCTCAGCTTTTGAGGATATCTACCTCCCCAAATATTTTCATATTTTTCAAATTTTATTTCACAAGATAGAAAAACATTAGCTCTGAGTTGCTGCAACACTATTCCTAACATTCCACTCCATCTTCACCTTGGTGTGATGTAAAAAGATGATAGAATTGAGACACAAAGGAAGTTGAGCCACCTGTGAAATACAAATCCTGGATGACTGTGATAATCCATGCATTTTGATATGGCAGCAAAGTCCTCACAAGTTCAGTAATGCCCAGGTTTTGTAAAGGTATCAGAATGGTTTACCAAAGGCACAGGGCCCACACTCTAAGGGCTGTTGAGCCTAGAGGGAACTCAATGATGAGCCCAAGGTCCCAAAGGATGAGGTGGCCACCCTTCTTTTGATTAGAGAAGCCCAAGGGGGTGATGGAGCACCATCCTTATGCAAGGTTGCCATTATCTGTGTGAGGGAAAGAAACTGACTTCTCTCTGAGGTTGAATGTGCAGCTGGAAAAAGCCTCAACCTTAGAGGTGACAAAGCTTCTCTTTCTAGCAAAAGTTGCAATTTGCTTGCAGTTTCTCCAGAGAAGCCACCATATACCTGTAGTTCTTCTCACTGTAGGCTTGAAAGGCATCTGGATGCATGTAAGTGCAATTCATCAATAGGCTGAGTACTTACAACTTTCAAAGTTGCAGATTAGTGAGGCTTCTATGGGCTGATGTGCAACTAGGCCAGAAGGGAGGGAGAGAGGAAGAGCTACCTTTTAGTCCACCATCAAAAGAAATGCCATGGGCCACACAGGGAAAGGGTTCACATTGGTGGATGTGCTCCTTGCTGGTGAAGGCCATTTGCCTTGCTACAGCCCTGAGGGCAGTGAAGGCTTCCCTCTTGGCAGCCTCCTAGCCCTGGCAGTGGGGCTGGCCAACAAGCACCTCAATTATGTGCCTCTTCCCTATTAAGGAGAGGGTGGGTTTGCCTAGGTAGCACTGGTGAGTATCTCAAAAGAAGCAAATCACAGATGTGCATCCTGTCATCCTAAGGAAAAGACTCCAAAAGAGCAACATGCCTTGCCTGCCTACAAGATTCCCCACCATGTACACTTTGGTAGGCATGTTCAAAAGCCTTTTTTCAACCCAGCCTAGCCCAGTTATCCACACATCTGTGCTCATGCTAAAGGGAAGCTTTAAAGGATTTGCAGCTGCTTTTATGTGATGCTTTTTTGTGACCTGCTTGAGGCCAAGGCCTGGGCCTGCTAAGAGTGCTTGGCATTTTGCCATACCTTCTTTCATGCCTGCTGCTTCTGTGACTTTGAGGGGCTGTAGCTAGCAGGGCTGCTCTGAGTTGCTTAGGTAAGCAAGGGGAACTGCTGCACCTGAGGCAGGGGAGTTTCCCCTCAGAGTTAGAAGACTCATAGTTGGTAAGGGGGCCCATCCAGGGGTTTCACAATTTCCTTGGCATAAAGGTACTCCTCAATAGAAATGGAGGTGCTAATGAGTGCCCTTTCTAGGGGTGCCATATGGGCAGTGGGTTCTAAAGGAGAGGCATCAGTGTTGCATAGGAGGCTATGCAATAACTAAGAATGAGGTGAGCCAGTGTGTAGGCAACCTCCCTCCTGCCCCATGCCTAAAGGCAGAGGGTAGGGGGGTAGGGTGGAAGGCCATCAAGCCAGTAGGCTCAAGAGGTAAGAAGCCACCATGCATACACCCAAGGCCACCATCAGCTGCCCAGCCCCCCACCTACCCAAAAAGGGAAGAAGGGGGGGAGCTGATAGCAGAGCCCTCATGAGGATGGCTAAGGGGCAAAGAAAGGAAGGGTGAAGGAGATGACAAAGGTAGAGAGAAAAATGGAGGAGGTGGGCTGACAGCAGCAAAGAAAGGCAGACTGCAAAAAAAGGGGTGAGGCAGGTGGGGTGGCAGCACCAGGTTAAACTAGCCAGCTGCCTGCCTGGCACCCCTCTAAAAGGAGGTCTAAAGGGGAAGAGAGTGGCTAGAACAAAAAAAAGAGGAGGTGGGCACCTGGTTCACACCTCAGCCACACCCACCTACCCTTAGAGGAGGTCTGATAAAAGGTGAAGGGGGAGCAAGGGTAGGTAGAGGGGAAAAAAAGGGGGCCAGGCAGGCTGAGCAGCAGCACCAGGGTCAACACTGGCCAGCAGCCTGTCCAGCACCCCTGGAGAAAGGTCTAAAAGGGGAGGAAGCACAAAGCAGGTAGAAAGAAAGAAAAAAGGGGTGAGGCAGGCTGAGTGGTGGCACCAGGGTTGACTC
Organism: Lactarius sanguifluus; assembly: GCA_021527775.1. Taxonomy (NCBI): domain Eukaryota; kingdom Fungi; phylum Basidiomycota; class Agaricomycetes; order Russulales; family Russulaceae; genus Lactarius; species Lactarius sanguifluus. The sequence continues at coordinate 16,513 of JAKEYF010000241.1, forward strand.
TAGCTAGGGATTGACATAGGTAACTCACAGGTTTTCCATACTTTTGAGTTGATGGGGTCATAGCCCTAAATTTTCTGTTTTTTTTAAGCCCCAAACCACTCAGATCAGTGAAAAAATAGCTTTTTTACAGTATTATCAATTTTGGTGAAAAGATATCAAAAACTGACACCACAGGAGGCATTTTGTTATGTCTTATTATGAAAAAACCTGTGACATGTTGGGTCACAGGTTTTTTTATGACACAGTGTAACAAAATGCCTCCTGTGGTGTCAGTTTTTGATATCTTTCCACTAAAATTGATAATACTGTAGAAAAGCTATTTTTTCACTGATCTAGGTGGTTTTGAGCTTAAAAAAAACAGAAAATTTGGGGCTATGACCCCATCAACTCAAAACTATGGAAAACCCATGGATTACCCATGTCAATCCCTAACTCCAGCTGGCAGCCTGCCTGGCCCCCTCCGAGAAAGGTCTAAAAGGGGAGGGAGGCAAAGAGGGGTAAAAGGGAAAAAAAGGGGTGAAGCAGGGTTGACATCATCCAGTAGCCCGCCTGTTCTCCTGGGAAAGATCTAAAAGGGGAGGAAGTAGACTCCTGAATGAATGCCACCTGCCTGCCCACACTCCTTGAGGGGAGAGGTGAGGAGCCACTGGGCTCACATCAGGTGTGCCTGAGAAAATATAAGTGTAATTGGAAAGCTGCTTCTGAATTAACCAGGAAATGTCAGTTACTGAACCAATGGCAATGATTGGTGCCATGCTGACTGCATTGTAGCAGTCCTCGACTTCACCATAAAAAATGGAAACCTGTGCATATGACTGTCAATTAACTTGTTCATCTAGCCAAAAGAGGCCAGAAGCCTTGTGTCCTTCCACAATGGTCTTGCCATTGTGTCTAATGGCAAAAGATGTAGCATCAAAGCTAGTGTTTGAAAGTCCGACTCAGTCCGGTTTTTTGCCCTAATTTTGGAAAAACCGGACTGAACCGGTTCTCAGTTTTATATATTTTGCCCCGAGTTGGGCCGGACCGACAAAAGTCGGTTGCATCGGTTGCAGATTTTTCAAAGACCGGCTTGACTCGGTCTGAACCGGCTCTTCCCGGGTCGGTCACAACTGGCCAATGGTCGACTAAGACTGCACACAACTGCAGTCATAACATTCTATATTTTGAATACTACAAGGTTACTACAGTCTACTAGTACTACATATACAAGGTGGCTACTTGGAACCCAGGGAGTGAGGGTGATCGTAAATACTTGTGCACGCTTCGGCACGTGTGGAACTTCACGTCGTTGTCCGCGTCCGCGTTGTCTTCCACGCAAGCATCTGCGTCTGTATTGGCATCCATATTGTTGTTGGCGTCTGTATCGTTGTTGGCATCCGGGTCGCCGCTGTTGTCGTGGTGGTAACGGCAGCTGCTGTTGGCTGACCGCTGTCACCCTCGTTGCCATGGCCACACCGTGGTGGCTGATGCCATCATTGTTGTGCCATAGTGGTTGCAGCTTGAGTTGTTGTCGGTGTGGTGATGGCGGCGGTTGGCGGCGTGGTGGTGGCAGGCACTGGCAGCGGTGGCGGTTGGTGTTGGCTGACCGCCAACTGCCGCCGTCGCCCTCATCGTCGTAGCTAGCGTCATCGTGGCTGATGCTGTCATGGTCGCGCTGTCGTGTTGATGAGTCGCGTAGGGCCCTAGACAGTGGTGGTCGAGGCGGAGTCCGAGTCGTCGCGTGGATAGGGTTCACATGTGGTGACAAGTAACAACCCATGATGCCGCTGACACGTCAGAGGTGTGTAAGGTTCGGTTGTGACAACTGACCTGGCAAAGACCGGTTGAGCCCGACCCGAGCCAGTTTTGTGCGGTTCACCCAGGCACCAAATTCCGGTGAACCGCAACCAGACAAATTCCCAAATTGGGAGAACTGCAACTGCAAGTCCGGTTTTGATTGGTTTCAGTCCGGTCCAGTTGCAGTTTTTTGCAGTTTACATGACTGGACTTTCAAACACTAATCAAAGCTAACTATAGCACCCTTTTCTGCTAGGGTGTTGATGGATAGTATACATGAATGCATATTGGGGAGATGAAGCACATTTGATATTTTGAGGTTGAAACCTCTATTGGTGCGAATAGTAACAGTACCCATGCCAACACTCTTCAAGTTGAATAGAGAGCTGTCACCAAGGAGGACTTCAACACCTTCATGAGGAGTGTAGGTGTCATAGTTCTCAACATGTGGGGTAAAATGTGCTGATGCTCCACTGTCCATCATCCATCTTGACACTATTTGAGTGTGATTCATACTCATCATGTAAAGGGAGACCTGAGGTACCTCATGTACCTCTTCTATTTTGCCAGAGCTGTTGACTATAGTAAATAGGCAACTCTTTGGTACAGGTATGCTATTGGCCACAGCAAACCTGTTTGTCAGAATTGAATCTGGTGCCTCTGATATGGTATTTTGGGCAGTTTTCCCTCACTGCCCAGCCCTCCCTTTTTTAGCATTCTCCTGGTTCCATTTAAGTTTGTAGCAGTCTAGTTTTTTATGGCCAGCCCACTTGCAGTAGTGGCAGATTATGTCAGAAGACACAAAGCTGCCTATTGCCTGTGATGCATGATCCTGCAGAGGTGAATGAGTTTTAATGAGGGCTATCTTAGTGAAAGATGCTAGGGGATCAGAGATACAGGATTCCTTATTGATAAACCTATTGATGAGGTCCTGAGGTATGAGATTGGCAGGGGGGCCAGAAGCTAGGATGGTGCCTGTTATGGTGCTGTAGGAGGGGGGTAGCGCATCTAAAAGTATGAAGGACATTTGCATGTCTGAGATGCATCAGTATTTTGACAGGTTGCTTGTCATGGGTTGTACAAGGTTGTGACACCTTGTACAACCCTGTACAACCCCCACAAGTTGGCAAGTTGACCAGTCCACAAGCCATGTCAAATCTTCAACAATCTCCTCATAAAGTGATAATCAGCAAGTAGAACAAGTTCAGAAAGTCATACAAGTTCAAGTATTAGTGATATCATATAGGGATGTCAACGAGTTAGACTCATCTATACTCGTTTAGCTGTATCTCCTGAACCAGTGATCGTACAGGTCTGAAATTTGGCATACAAGCAGGCATATTGTATATCTGCTCGCATTCCAAATTTCAGACCCGTACGATCACTGGTTCAGGAGATACAGCTAAATGAGTATAGATGAGTCTAACTCGTTGACATCCCTAATATCATACATTAATCAAATTATATATTAGTCATATTATTGGTCTTATCAAAATCTTAGTCTTATCACATATTAGTTATATAATAGTCAGGTCATGTTACCATCACACAAATTTACCACAAAAAAGTTATATTATTTACAATCCATAATTACAATCCATAAACACATAAAATACTACTGTAGATAAAGTGGGTGCAGCTGTGGTGTGGCAATGGTCAGGGGTCATGTCATGATTGCAGGGCTGGGGTCATGATGTGGTGTGGAGTCCCACACCACCTGAAGTGGTGAGTTGATGGCCTTGCACATCGTGTTGAGATTTGTGTGGCATTGGTGGGGTGGTGGTGGCAAGATGGAAACTGAGGGGCTGGAGGAGCACTGTGCTAGAATGTGGTAGGGTCTTGCATGTCATGTTGGAGATGCCACAGCAGGGTGGCATTGGTGATAGAGTGGCATGGTGGGGGTGACAATGGTGTGGAGATAGCAATCAAGGAGCTGGGTTGCACTGTGATGTAGTGGCAGATTGACAATCATGGGGTCTTGAGTGCAGTTTGGTGCCACAGTGGGCCTGGTGTGCAGGCTGGCATAGTGGTAGAGTGGCACAGTTAGTGATTGGCACGGGTTTACCCGTGGAAATCACGCGGGTTTTTGTATCCAGCGTGTAGTGCTTGACAGTGCGGTCCAGGGGCACTTTTTTTGTGGAATTTGGTGGAGAAATGGCTCAGCTACAGCCTCAACAAGTTTGAAGCCTGTAGCACCAAAACTGATGTCACAGTGTGACAAGAAGTGAGCCCGGGTAAAAAAAACCCGTGACATGATGAGGGTCACGGGTTTTTTTTACCCGGGCTCACTTCTTGTCACACTGTGACATCAGTTTTGGTGCTACAGGCTTCAAACTTGTTGAGGCTGTAGCTGAGCCATTTCTCCACCAAATTCCACAAAAAAAGTGCCCCTGGACCGCACTGTCAAGCACTACATGCTGGATACAAAAACCCGCGTGATTTACGTGGGTAAACCCGTGCCAATAGCTAGGCACAGTTGAGTCAGTGCCAGTTAGGATGGTGACAAGGTCATGGCTGTGACAGTTTTGGTGCAGTGTGGGAAGGCAAGGGTGGCTCAGTGCCATATCCTGCATAGTGATTGGCCTGGGTCACCCCCAGGTATTTTTGGAGCCACCTGTACCCAACCCAGACAAAACCCCTACCCATGATGAGGGGTAGGGGTTTCCTTGGGTTTGGGTTTGGGTTTAGATGGGACACGTGGGTACAAAAACCCATGCAGGTTAAGGCAGCAGGTAAAGATTTTGTATTACTACTACAGGTATGAGTACACAAAGTCTAGCTACATAATGTCATTACCATTGCCCTCCCAGCTGCCGCCTTCGTCACCATCACTATCACCTGCACTGTTGCCGTCGTGGTCACCATCGATGCTGCCACCGTGAGCATTGTCATCGTTGCTGCATTGGTCATCTTGATTGCACCGCCACCATCTTGATTGCCCCACCGCCGTGATCGTCTTCATGTCGTTGTCATCATTGTGGTCACCATGGTCATCTTTGTGTCATTGCCACCACCATGGTCGTCTTCATGTTGCCGATCCCATCTTGATTATCTTCACCGCCATCGCTGTGCCGTGATTGTCTTTGTGTTGTCGTCGTCACCATGGTTGTCTTGATGGTCTTCACACCGTTGCCACCGCTGTCTTGATCATCTTTGTATCACCGTTGCCACCACTGTAGTCGTCTTCGTGTTGCTGCCACTGTGTTGATTGTCTTTGCCATCGTTGCCGCCGCTGTGATCATCTTCATGTTGTTGTTGTTGTTGTCATCGTCATCTTTGCGTTGCCGCCACATCTGGGGCCACTGCATGCTGGTTTGTAAAGGGTAATAGAAGTTAGTAGTGGAGGGTGTAAGGGGCAAGAGGTCATGACTTACTAGCCTTGATAGGGTGGCGATTCGTATGGTGATCCGATCCGATGACGGTGCAGCTCGACCAGATGTTCCCATCTGGGAAGGGTCAAAAGTGGATGTGGTAGTCGAGAGCCGTCTATAAAAGAGTGGGGAACTTTGGTACGGGGTCATTAGCGTGGGTGGACCAAAGAGCAAGGGGGAGATTGGACGTACTGTCAAGGGTTGTGAACTCACGCAGATCCTTGGTGGTTGGTGAAGGTGGGCTGCAGGGGCCTACACCGGCTGACTATGGAGATGTGGCGAGGACGTCGAGCACAGTGGGGACATTGTGAGGATTGTGGGAGGGATGCAGCAAGGACATCGCACTATGCGAGATGGTGGTGACACTCAGTGATGACTGGGGCAAGACTTGGGGTGAGATAGTAAAAAAGTGGCAAGGTGGCAACATGGGTAAGGAGATGGAGAAGAGATGGAGAGGTATGGGAAGGGAATTGAGGCAGCAAGGGACCACGGTTGCTCCTTGAATGTGATGGTCCCTCTGAGTTGTAGGGAAGTGAGGTGTGACATGTGAGGCCATGTGAGGGGCTGAAGTCGATCCAGTGATGTGGCGATGACAAGGATGTGGCAATGGGGACACGGTGCAAGTAACTTACTTGTTGTGGTGTGAAAATTGAAAACAACTAGCGTTTGAAAGTCCGGTTGGGTCCGGTTTTTTGACCATATTTGGTCCAACTGCAACTGCAACTGGTTGCCAAAAAATGAAATTTGTTGCAACCTCAACTGCAACTGCAAAAAACTGCAAAAAAACCAGTTGCACCAGTTGCAACTGGACCCAACTGAATGTTATTTAATCTATCTGAAACTGGTCTAAACTGAGTCAAAACCACTTATAATTAGTGTTAATAGGTACTTATAATAAATTTCTAAGTGCAACTGCCTTATAATGAAAAAATAATTAGGTAAAACAGCCAAAAAAAGCAAAAGTTATGAGTAAAATGATTGTTTTGATCATAACTTGCTCAGTTTTTGGCCGATTTGGGTGATCTTAGGCTCGTTTTGATCAGAAATTCAGCCCAATCACCTGCTGACTAAGAAATCGGTTGCAACCGGTTGCAACCGGTTGGAGGTCAGCTGCCATTTCACGCAACTGCAACTGATACATTCTAGGATTAGGTACAACTGCAACCAAAAGTCCGGTTTTTTCCAGTTGCAGTTCAGTTGAGTTGCAGTCTTTTTCAGTTGCTGCAACTGGACTTTCAAAGACTAAAAACAACCCATGTCTTGACCCATGTAACCCGTGGTTTGGGTATGGGTTTGTGTAGGGTTGAAAAAGGCTTACCCCTACCCATACCCTGGCAGTACCCAAACCGGCACCTGGTGGGTTACCCATACCTGAGCCAATCACTAGTCCTGCAACAGTTAGTGAGATGTGAGTGGAAAAACAAAAACAAAAACTTATCATCAATTGTCACATGTGTGGGCAGGGGCAGCAGATGGTGGTGTCAGTAAGGTGGGTGATGGGGGGGCAGCCCACATGTGCATGAGGACAGCATGATATATCATTGTCATGCAATGGTTCAGAGTAGAGGGTGAAAAAAAAAAAACTTAACTGGGAAGCATGTGGCACTTCAGGCATAAGTCAGAAAGGCAGGGGCAGTTTGGGGATGAGCAGAAGTGTAGGGAAAAGAAAAGGGCTCTGCAATACTAGTGAGGAATGGAGCGAAACCAAAAGAGAAAAAAAAACATATCTTTTGCATAGGGCCAAAGCCCAGATTGTCGTCAGGCCATCTTTATGCCCATAGACAGGGGATCCAGCTGCAGCAGAGTTGAGTGGGGGAAATGAAATGAACCAAAAAAAAAAAACATATCTTTGTTTGTAGATGGGGTTGTGGTCATCCATCTTATGTAGGCTATGGGGTGGGGTGATCCACATGCAACAGCAGCAGGCATGGCAGATTCCATCAAAGAAGAAAGGGAAAGAATGCCAGAAAGTGTTGAAAAGATGGTGGTACAGGTGGTGGTAGGTGAGGTGGAGCTGCAGTGTTCACATTGGTTGGAGCATGCAGCATGCAGGGATACCTTCCCATGCCATAGTTTCAGCTTGACATGTCACACCTTTCCCAGTCCTTTCCCATGCTCACATAGTTCCTGTTTCTTCACAGCCACAGGCTACCCTATCCTCACCACCCTCATCGCCACTCCAACATCCCAACTGTCAATGCCACTGCCTCAACTCCAGCCCTCACACCTGCTACCATTGCATGCAGACTACCCCCATGGCCAAAACAATAAATCACCTCTGTCTGCAGTGCAAAAGTTTTTCTTTCTTTTTTAGGTGTTTATAGCTTGTCTTTCCCACTCACACTGTTACAGTAATGGACGTGGACCCTTACTTACACAGGTGACTGGCTCAGTGAGGTGTAATTAGTCATGGACTTTATCAGGTGATAGGAGGAGTACCACGTGTTTAAGTGGTATGACTCAGTACTAGTACAGCAGTAGTAGGGTTTGAGCTGTTATCACTATGGGTTTGGTGATTCGAGAGGTGCTTTAAAGTGACCTCTATACATGTATAAATACTATTGGTGAAAGACCAAGATACACCATCTTGGTCTTGCAATCACCACTTCTCTTCCTTCGTGATCGACCAACTTCCTCTCTTTCCTCTCTTGCCTCTTTCTCCCTCTCTGTTCCTTCTTTGTTTCACTCTGGCCAATGTCTGCCTTGTTGTACTGAAGGCATAGGGCCTGTGACTAAACGTCACTTGATTATAGCTAAGTCGTGAACCACCCTTACGAAGTCTAAGTCAGACTTAATGCTCATGGTGGCGTTACATTAAGACCAAGATCATCTATCCAACATGGCGTTCACAACTCAAGACCAGTGGAGAGACTTCCAGCCATACTCCCTCAATAGGAGAGGAGATCGTAACGTACCAACCCGATTCCTGGAAGCAGCCAGGTGGAAAACATACCGAGGAGACGAAGGGTATTTCATCAATTACACAACCGGACCCATCTGGTACAGACCTGTTGAGTTCAATTTTGAACACGTCTGTTGGACAGAAGTTACGTGGAACCCAATAGACAACTGTTGGGACATAGTAAGACCAACCGGAAGGGCATACAACTGCGATATAGATGCAAGAGAAGTACCCGACAGAGCACAGTGGGGACGAATCGACAGAACCCCTGCAACAGAACACTCTGAATCCAGCTCACAAGATGAAGACGAATCAGAAGAAGGTGAACCAGAAGAAGGAAGTTCTCTGGGAGCAGTAGGAGGACAGATTATATGACAAGCTGAGTGTAACATCTACCACAGATGTTTGCCTGACTTAGGCCTCGCTTAGGGTGGCAATCTGAAGGGGTTGGTAGTAGTTGCAGTTTGCTACGCTCTGTGGGAAGTGACTAGGATGGGGGAAGAGCTCTTCGCTGAGTCCTCGGTATCCGTGTAGGTCTTCGCCTTGCTGTAGTCCGATGGGTGGTCAATCGATGATTTGGAGGTCACTCCAACTGGGATGGTCAATGATGTATAGATGACAGTAGGGTCGTGCCACACGTTCGTTGAGGTATAGGAAGACGGAGTGATAGATAGCGTCGAGAGGGTACACGTCCACTGCCCATGGGGGAACTTGGGATAAGCTCACGGGGATCCCTGGTCTAAGGGGATATACCAGAGTACTCACTTAAAAGGGGGAGATCCCTATAGAGCAAAGAACTGATAGTGGTATTGGAAGAAGACCAAGATGCTGTTCTTGGTCTTCTCAGTTCTCTACTTATACAGTTACGTGTGGGCTTTCAAGTGCTGCTCCAATCTGTACTAGCCAATAGCATAAGTACCGTGAACCCTAGTACCACTATCCTAGTATGAGTCATGATCCGATCTGTTTATCGTACACAATCACATGTGCTGGAGCTTACCCAGCTGACTGATCTCACAAGTCCATGACGATATACTGCTGACATGGTGTCATACCCATTTGCCAGTGTCCACTTCCAGTGTAACGCCACCAGCGGGGCGACATCCATGGTTCAAAGTACCCGCAGCAGGTCTAGCAGAAGACGCGTTCAGCATTATTGGACAACGGCGATAATGGAGACTGATATCGGTCAAAGGCACATGCGCGAAGAGGCGAGGCGAGAACGGTGATGCACAAGATAAGGGGAAGGCTTAAGACAAGGCAGAGCAGGGTTCCCAAGATACAAAGCTGGTATTGCTAAGTAAATCAAGTCTGAGGACTCGAGTACGAAGACAAGCCTGGTATATATACATGCAGGTACATAAGGTTCGTACTCAGCTAAGTCCGCTCTATCTGGGATCTGGGTCCGTGCGCAGTCATGGAACCTACCAGAAGGTCACATGCGTATCGCGCCATCGTTCGTTATCGTTCTAGGTCAGTCTAGGCTCCGGTCACATGATCATACCGTCATGAGTCCAGACCCTTCCTGAAGATCTCCCTAGCGCTCCGTAAGGTCCCGCTAGCAGCGTCTGAGCCATTGGGAGTCTCCGCCCGGCTAGGCGGTTCCTCTGGCCCGCGTCTGGTAGCGTCGGCGGTCGGGATTCGTAACATCCAGGCCAAACGCAACACTGAGTCCCTTCGCATCAATGAACCCGAAATTATCCAAATCCAAGCACCAGATATGGCTACAACCACTCAAATAAGGGAAGATATTGCAACAGAAGAAGCTTGACAAGTCCAGGCAGAAGCAGAAGCCATCATCAACCCTATAAACCCACAAACTGGTCATCAACTCAATGATGACGATGCAGCACTATATCGAGCCATAGGACCAGACCAGCCAGACCCTCCAAGCCAACAAAGCACAGCATGACCGCTACCCAGGCAACCATTCCTTGGATTCCCTGGAGGTGGATTCCCCAGAGGCAGATTCCCTGGAGGTAGGTTCCCTGGAGGAGGAGCACCCAGAGGAGGAGCACCCAGAGGAGGAGCACCTGGAGGAGGAGCACCTGGATGTAACGCCACCACAAGCGTTAGTCCAACTTGGACGACGAAAGGGCATTCACGACTTAGCGAATATCGGGTTGCTAGTCACGTGACTATCTTCACGGGTACACGGCGCTTATCGAGGCACGTGACGCGTAAGGCACCAGGACGTAGACGAGTCACTGGGCGTATATCGATGAAGACGACTTGCTCAGAGAGAGACAAGCGAACTAGAGGGCAGACTAGGAGAGGAGAAAGTGGTGATTCAAAGAAGACCAAGATGGCGTATCTTGGTCTTTACGAGCCACTATTTATACACATACGAGGACACTTTCAAGCTCCTCCCGAATCCGTACTACAAGTAGCGATAAGAGCTCGAACCCTATTACTGCTGTCCTAGGAATGAGTCATGCCACATCGGCATGTGATACTACTGTCCGCTGACTGATACGATATGTCCGTGACTAATTACTTCCTACTAAGGGCGCCACAGCCGGTAAGTAGGAGTCCACTTCGCACACCGATCCAAAACGCAACATCACCCCCTTTTCAGCTTCGAGCCCCAGCTCGACGGTCGCTCTCTCTACTCCGGCACGGGGTCGCGTCCCATTCCATCCCGTTGGTTCTCGATGCGCGCTACCGCGTCTGCCTCCTGTAGCCGGGTAACGCACCTCCGATACTCGGCCTCGAGTCATTCCAACTCCCGTTCCTTGCGGCTCACCTCCAGCTTCTTCGCGGCGTAGCCCTGACACATCCCACGGTATCGGTGAACCTCGGCGAGCAGTGAGAGGTCTTGAAGTTCGACTAGCGCTTTGTCCACTGACGTCTTGTACCCGCTGTCGGACTCGAGGAACCTCAAGTCGTCGTCGCCGTACTCAGGGGGATCTGACAGGTATCGTGACACTGCGTGAACGGACTTCCCGTATTGGTGGTCGGACCCTCGACGGTAGGCGAGGACGAACGGGTCGTTGGTGAGGATGAGTTGAGTAAAACGGGCCGGCCAAAGACGTTCGTGAGCGTCTCGAATTGGGAAGGGAATATAATGGGCTCCCCTGTTGTGATAGTACCCCCGGGGTGGAGGCGTCTCCACGCCGCATCGGGGAATCAAGCCATGTTCCGCTTCCGAATTGCCGCGAAGCGAGGGTCGTAGAGTCGGCGGAGCGGTGAATACCTCCCCGTCGGTTCCGCATAACGGGGGGGTTTCCGAGTGTGTCGTGGTGCAATGGAGGGCGTAACGTAGATGTTGGTTCGGCGAGAGGTGTTCTTCCGGGTCGTACGGGTCCCCCGGGAGTGCGCTGTCCCCTGGTCCAAGGTATGCCTCCGCGTATGGGGATGGGGAACTTGTCGAGATGTGGCAGGAGGCAAGGGGATCGTCCAGAAGAGTGGGGGTTGGCGAAGGAAGAGGGGATGTCCCGGGGGTAGACAGACTGTATCCTCTTGGTTGAAGGGGGAGGGGAACCTGCACGGGTGACAGTGGCGTGGGTTGTACTTGTCGCTCTGGAGCCGCATCGTAAGCGGTTGATGGGGTGGCGATTTCGATACTGGTCATAGGGAGCAGGCAAGGTTATAGGTGGAGGAGACGAGGGTGACTTATCATGTAGTGGTCCCTTTATAACCATTCGGCAGGATTCTGAAGTTCGTTCGAATTCGGCCAGTGCTTCATCAGCTGAGAGGTTATCCCTGTTGACCCACTGGTTGTCCGAGTCCGGATAGCCCTTCCATTTCACGAGATATTGCCGTTTTCTGCTTCTGCCGAACAGCCGCGTATCTAGAATACTTTCGATTTCATATTCTTCCTCGCCTTCCACAAGATCCGGAGGTGGGCGTGTGAAGTTTTCCCCATGCATGGGTGTCTCGCGATAAGGCGTGAGTAGATCGATGTGGAACACGGAGTGGATGCTCCACTGCGTGGGAAGTTCCAGTTGATAATTGACCGGCGATAGTACCTTAATGATTTTGAAGGGTCCATGCCGCCGTGCCGCGAGTTTTGCCGTCGGTTGATTTGTGCGCAGATGACGGCCTTCTAGCCATACTTGGTCCCCTTCTTTGTACTTGGGCGTATCTTGGTGCTTGATCCACAAGGACTGCGCCTTTTTGATCAGGAACTGGGCTTCTCTCCGTGCTTCTCGGAACTGCTGAAGCCTCGTGGTCACCTGGGGGATAGGGGATGGCTTATCCATCCAATCAGCGTGCGGGTCGTATCCCATTATGAGCGAGAATGGGGACTTCCTTGTCGCCTCGTGGGGCCAGCTATTGTGTGCGAATTCTGCCATAGGTAGGAAATGCGCCCAGTTATCTTGACGCTCGTTGGCCCAGAATCGAAGATATTGTTCCAGCCATTGATTGGTCCGTTCCGATTGTCCGTCGGTTCGAGGGTGGTACGCCGTTGATATGTTCTGGTAGATTCCGAGGATGCGGCATAATTCGCGGGTGAATTTTGATGCGAATCGCGGATCTCGGTTGCTAATAATCTTTGCTGGTAATCCGAATCGTCTGAAGACATGTGTTACGTACAGGGCTGCGGTTTCTTCCGCCGTAATCTCCTCGACACAGGGTATGAACACCAATGCTTTGGTGCAGTCGTGGTCGGTGACGGTGAGTATTGAGTCATGACCCTGGGAGATGGGGAGTTTAGTGATGAAATCTAGAGCGACGACTTCGAAAGGCTTCGCGTCGGGGATCGGTGTAATGGGTATTAGAGGTGCCCGTGTAGGTCGGTTGTTGACCTTGTGCTGTTGGCATTCCGCGCATCCTTTCACGTATTCGGTGATGTTCTGCAACATGTTTGGCCACCAATAATGTCGTTCGATAATCCGGAACGTTCTTTTGATCCCTGGGTGTCCGTAGACGGGGGGGTTGTGGTGATTGCTGATGATGTCGTGTAGTAGTGAAGATGTCCCAGTGATTACTCGTGCTCCTTGCTTGTACCATACCCCGTCGAATTTCTTGAGTTGATGGGCATCGACCCAGGGGATTATTTGACTTTCGTCCTGTGCGTGGTCTTCTGGCACTTGCGTGACTGATGCTCTTGCAAAGACTTTGTCGGGGAGTACTATAATCCCAGCGTTGTCTTGTTCTCCTCGGTCATAGTCTGGTCGTCGAGATAAGGCGTCGGCCCAGCCATTGTTAGTGCCTTTGATGTGATGGATCTCGAAGTCGTATTCCATCAGTTCCAGTACTTCCCGGGCTACGCGTCGACTTATCTTTTGTGCGGATCTCCAATGCGTTAGGTTGAGATGGTCCGAAAAGATCTTGATTTTGTGTGGGGATCCTGCTAGCAGGGGTCTCCAGTGTCTGAGGGCTTTGACGATGGCTAGGAGTTCCAAGTCGTATATATCGTAGTTGCGTTCGGCCTCGTTGAGGGTAGCTGAGTAGTACCCAACTGGGTGTCGCTTTCCGTCCGTTTTCTTCTGGAGTAGTACTGCTCCTACCGCAAATCCGGATGCGTCTACCTCGAGTTCAAATTGATCAGTTAAGCACGGGTGTGCCAGCACTGGCTCTTCGGTGACAAGCGTCTTGAGTTTCTGGAACGCGCGTTCTTCCTCGGTTCCCCACTGCCAGTCTGCGTCCTTCCTCGTGAGTTTGTTGAGCGCTCATGCATGCGTGGCGAAACCGCGAATGAAGAGGCGGTAAAAATTACAGAAGCCGAGGAAGGAGCGAACGTCTCTGACCTTCGTTGGGCGTGGCCAGTCTTTGATGCCTGAAATTTTTACCGGGTCCATACGAGTTACCCCCTTTTCAAGGATTACCCCCAGGTAATCCATTCGTGGTGAGTGGAAGAGGCATTTCTCCGGTTTGAAATAGAGGTCGTGGTCTAAAGCGACCTGGAGTACGTCGCAGACCGTGTTAATGTGTGCTTGAAGGCCCGCGTTTTCATGAGTGGCAATTCCGATGTTGTCCATGTATACACGTATGATAGTGCCGAGTAGCTTGTGTTTGGCGATGGTTGGTCCCAGTATTTCGTTCATCATGGTTTGGAACGTCGCCGGTGAGTTCGTAAGTCCAAAGTACATGACTAGGGGTTCGAAGAGTCCGTGCCGCGTCTTAAAAGCAGCCTTTGGTTCGTCTCCCTGTTTGATGCGTATGTTGTTGTATCCCCATCGAACGTCCAGCTTGGTATATATGTGACCATTTCCCAAGTCGTTGATGAGTTCTGCCATTAGTGGAAGTGGGTACTGGTTACGAATCGTAGATGCGTTGATTTTTCTGTAGTCTTGGACTGGACATAGTTTTCCGTCTTTCTTCTTGATGAAGAAGAATGATGATGCGTATGGTGACTTGGACGGGCGAATGTACCCCATCTTTAGTTGTTCTTCGAGCCATATTTTGAGTTGAGCATCTTCGTCTTGGGTCATGGGGTAGATTTTGCAGTCGATAGTCGCCGGAGTACCCTGTTTGAATTCGATAGCATGGTCCCATGGTCTTGACGGTGGGAATCGGTGGGATGCTTCTTCGCTAAATATTTTGGCGAATCGTTGGTACAGCTCTGGAATGACTGCGGCTACCGTGTTCTGTTTAGCTGCGATAGCCAATTCGGTAGCTGTGGTACGTAGCTGGCATTCTTGCTCTAATTCCTGGACTATGTTTTCCTTTTCGTCTTCCGTGAAAGTCCGTGCGATGGTGATATCATCATCGGTGGTTGCTCCTGCGATGACCGTGGTGGGTTCAGCGGGGTTGATGGATCGGATGACGATAGGGAGCATGTTTTCGTGGATGGTGGCATGGGTCCAGCTGATGGTGGGCTCGTAAGTGGCGAGCCAGGGGTATCCTAGTACCAGATCCTCATTTCCTATATCGGTGACGAGAAATCGGATAATCCTGCGAATTCCTTTTGTCTGTACGTCTAGATCCACAAAGTGAGTGATAGACCCAGCTTTGTTTTCCGTGTTATCTATGTTCCATATTTTCTTCAGGCATTCTAGCGGTTGAAGCCCCAACCCCATTTGTTTGGCAAATGCGGGTCTTATAAAGTTGTCGGTGGCTCCAGAGTCGACGAGCCCTTTAATGTCGGCCATTGAGTAACTGGTGCAAATCGAGACTGGAATTCTAAGAGATCGAAAGCGAGTCATGATTACAGAGTTACAATTTGTTGCCCTCACCCAGGCTGATGGGTTCAGGCGTCCCGAAAATCCCCTTTCTCCCACAAATCCTGGAGAATTAGGTCCTTGACCTCGTCACTTGCTCCTCTCACTCCTTCAAGCCAACTGCTAGCCGTTTGCTGCAGCTCCGCGGTGTTGGCTACCTGGGCGCGTGGCTCTTGATTATAGTAGTTGGTTTCCATACTGCGACTGTTGCTTGTAGGTCGCCATTGCTGTTGTTGCTGCCGCCTTTGTTTCCTTGGGCGTGAGCAGTCGCGTGAGAAGTGCCCAGTTCCATTACAGTTGTAGCAGATGACTTCCCTCATGTCCCTACGCGGTGTGTTTCCACCTGGTCCTGGTCCTCCCCTAGGTGGGAACGGAGGGCGTTGCTGGTAGTCTCCTCGGTTGGGGTCTCCTACTTCTGCGAGTCGTGCGCGTGATCTGTCTGCAGACGTATCCATTGCGTTTGGATCGTATCTCGGAGCTTGGTTGCGTGGCGCGTTCCAAGGCGATCCTCCGAAGCGAGGGGGGGGATTGAAATGGGGTGGTGGTCCTCTTGGAGGTCCCCTTGTTGGCACGGACATTCCCAAGCGAGCACGAAGGTGAATGTACTGCTTTTGGCATCTAAGCGCCGCGTCTTTCCATTCAGTGAAGGTGGTAGGTCCGTCGAGTTCGTAGACCTTCGTAAACAGTTTGCTCGGGAGTCCAGCCGTGAAGCGATCGATGGTTTGTTGGTCGTTGAGACAGTAATCAGCTTTTCGGCACAGCTGTTCGAAGCTGGTGACATACGAATCAATATCATCACCCGTCATCCTGAATCCTTTTGCCAGCTCTGCTTGAGCTTGTTCTTGTTCCAGAGTGTTTGAGAATCGGTCTGCAAACCCCACTGCCAGCGTGTCCCAGAGGTATTCGTCGTATCGGTCTCTCCCGTTCCGTACTTCGGTATTGAGCCATTGAAGGAAGCCCAGCGTCCAATTTGCAACGGACGCTCCCTTGATGTACCCCAGGAATAGGAGGCACCTTTTGTATACGTTGCGCATGCTCGGGGCGTCGAAGTTGAGTCCCCAATAGGTGTGCCATTGCGTCAGGAAGGACTCGTAGTAAGTCCGATCTCCTTTGAATATGGTTGGCGGCTCACCCTCTAGTCTGGGTGTCGGTGCTCCTGGTGCTACTGCTCCTCCCGGTATACCTCCTCCAGGGAGTCCCCCACCCCCAGGTGGTCCTCCTCCTGGTGGTCCTCGTCCGAACCCTCCTGGGAATCCTCCGTTGGGTCATCCTGGTGGTCGTCCTCCTCCTCCTGGTGGCGGGTTGTCGCCTGGCAGATCGGGTTGATCTGGTCCTATGGCTCGGAATATAGCCGCGTCGTCTGCGGTCATGCGATGTCCCATAGCTGGGTGAATAGGGAGTAAGAGTTGCTCTGCTTCTTCTCACGTCCTTTGGATTTCTTCTTCCACCGCTTCGTTGGTGATGGTTTCAGTGGCGGTTGCCATATTGGCTGGTGGGTTTACTCGGATAATCTCTGGTTGCGATACGGGGATGGACTCAGCTAGTCTGGTTACTTCTTCCACTCCCGAATCTTCTTCTTCGGAGTGTTCACCCTCTTCGCTAGTTTCTGAGGGTGCTGGGGTTCTAGGTTCCGAAGTGCTTGGTTCTTCCTCTGGTTGTCTGTCGATGCGTCCCCACTGTTCTCTTCTCGGGTTGGTACACTGCGTGCGTCGATATCGCAGTTGTATATTCTTCCTGCTGGGCGTACTATATCCCACCTATTGTCAATCGGGTTCCACGTAATTTCTGTCCAGCAGACGTGATCGAAGTTGAACTCAACTGGTCTAAACCTCGTAGGTCCTGATCCAAAATCGACGAAGTATCCTGTATCTCCGCGATATTCTCTCCACCTGGCTGCTCCTAGGAATTGTTCTGGTACGTTGCGGTCTCCCCTGCGTTCAAGGGAGTACGTCTGAAAGTTAATCCACTGATCTTGAGTTGTGAATGCCACGGTGAGGGATCTTGGTCTTAATGTAATGCCACCATGAGTGTTAGTCCGACTTGGACGACGAAAGGGCGTTCACGACTTAGCGAATATCGGGTTGCTAGTCATGTGACTATCTTCACAGGTACACGGCGCTTATCGAGGCACGTGACGCGTAAGGCACCAGGATGTAGACGAGTCACTGGGCGTATATCGATGAAGACGACTTGCTCGGAGAGAGACAAGCGAACTAGAGGGCAGACTAGGAGAGGAGAAAGTGGTGATTCAAAGAAGACCAAGATGGCGTATCTTGGTCTTTACGAGCCACTATTTATACACATACGAGGACACTTTCAAGCTCCTCCCGAATCCGTACTACGAGTAGCGATAAGAGCTCGAACCCTATTACCGCTGTCCTAGGAATGAGTCATGCCACATCGGCATGTGATACTACTGTCCGCTGACTGATACGATATGTCCGTAACTAATTACTTCCTACTAAGGGCGCCACAGCCGGTAAGTAGGAGTCCACTTCGCGCGCCGATCCAAAACGCAACATGGAGGAGGAGCACCGACAGGCAGACCAAACGGGTCAGACAAATTAGCAGGTGAACCCCTGACCATCTTCAATGGAGACCGCACTAAATATGAATCCTTCCTAACCCAATGGAACATCTACTGGGGGACGAACCTCAAGGCTCCCATTATGATCAACTGCTACCGAAGAGCGCTACTCTTCCTCAGATACATAAAAGGGACAAACATCAGTGAATGGACATTGGAGTGACTCCAATGGCTCAATGGACAGCTACGTGCAGGAGTATATCAACACGACCAAGCCCTATGGACGCATGTGACAGACAAATTTTCCGAACGGTTCTCCAACATGCTCGAAGAAGAACAAGCACAGGCAGAATTGCAATGAGGCTTTAAAGTGGTGGCAGGGACATTGATTCGTATGTCACAAAGTTTGAACAGCTAGTAAGGAGGGCTCACTACCAACTTGACGACGCACAATCAATCAATTGCTTCACGGCTGGACTCCCACTGGGACTGTTCACCAAAGTATACAAACTCGACGAACCAACAACATTCGATGAATGGAAGACATGTGCACTCCGAAGGCAACACCAGTTCATACACATGAGAGTGTGATTGGACAATCACAATGGCATGAGGCCACCACCATTACCTCCCACTAGGGATGTCAATGAGTTGGACTTGTCTATACTCGTTTAGCCGTATCTCCTGAACCAGTGATCGTACAGGTCTGAAATTTGGCATACAAGCAGGCATATTGTATATTTGCTCGCATTCCAAATTTCAGACCTGTACAATCACTGGTTCAGGAGATACAGCTAAACGAGTATAGATGAGTCTAACTCGTTGACATCCCTACCTCCCACCAACTGGTGGAATCCATCGCGTAACCCATGGGGACCTCCCCAACGCCCTCTGCCACAGCAACACTATGTCCCAATGGACACCTCTGCAGACTGAACAAGAGCTCGAATCGCGGAAGTAGGGGATCTGAATTGAAGCTATCCTCAGTGACCTCCAAGTACGCCAAGAGGAGGAGGACGAGGAAATGGTCAGCAACAAAACATGAGGGAAGTCATTTGTTATAACTGCAACAAAACTGGCCACTTCTCACGAGACTGCTACCAACTGAGGAAACCTCGACAACCACCAAATGGACCCCCGGCCCATGCTAGAAGATCGGAAACCAATTACTACACCCAAGAACCAGTGGAAACAAGTAATCAGCAACCCGGAGCGGCACCTCAACAATGAGCCCAGAACTGGCTCTTGGGAATTGCAGGAGAAAGCGATGAGGTGAAAGACCTGGTACTCCAGGATCTATGGAGGAAGGAGGGTTTTCAGGACGCCTGAACCCATTGGCCTGGGTGAGGGTGGTCAAATGTAACTCTGTAATAGTAACTTGGTTCAGGTCTCTCAGAATTCCAGTATCGATTTGAACAAGTTATGCAATGGCCGACATTAAAGGACTAGTGGACTCAGGAGCCACAGACAACTTCATATGACCCACATTCGCAAAACAAATGGGACTGGGTTTACAACCCCTCGAAAGGGCAAGAAAATATGGAACATAGACAATATGGAAAACAAAGCTGGGTTGATCACGCACTTCATTGACCTAAAAGTACAAACTAAAGGAATCCACAAAGTCATGCGCTTCCTTGTAACCGACATCGGAAACGAAGACATTGTACTCGGATACCCATGGCTGGCAACATATGAACCCACTATCAGCTGGACCCATGCTGTGATCCATGAAGATGCAATGCCTATAATCATCTGCTCAATAGATCCCACGACTCCACAAACAATCATAGCCAGGGCAATCACCCAAGAAGAAGCCAAAGAAATTGTGGCTGAGCTGGATGAAGAATGTTGCATACACACCACAGCAAT
Source organism: Lactarius sanguifluus (assembly GCA_021527775.1). NCBI lineage: Eukaryota > Fungi > Basidiomycota > Agaricomycetes > Russulales > Russulaceae > Lactarius > Lactarius sanguifluus. The sequence goes on from JAKEYF010000241.1 coordinate 36,070, forward strand.
GGAACTAGTGATTGTGGCTAATCAACATATGGTAGCCGCCACGATCCCCAAACCATACCAATGCTTCACCAAAATATTTGATGAAGAAGCGTCACACAGATTCCCCCCATCACAACCATGGGTGTTATGATCACCTGGATCATTCCACTAGGGCGCAAGAGTAAGCCGGTCTGGCGAAGTTCCCAGTGCTTACTAATCACTGAGTCGGACTTGACTAGAGGACCTTTCACTCCAACAACTAGCTTTTGTGGGCTATATTATTAGGAGACTCAGATGAGGGCTACACAGTAAACTACAGGCTCTTTTATATCATACAAACTATGTATTTTTGTTACTATTTTCTGAGTGCCAGCAAGCACAAGTGTGCTGGCACTGCTGAGCTGGCAGCAAAGAAGTCATGTTCTAATTATGGAAATGAGTCAGAGTCCAAAACCAGAAAATTGAGTCATAAAACCGAAATGGGAAATGCATACGTGGCATCATGTCATGTGACCGTGACAATGGGATCATGCGATAGATTTCAAACCAGGCACCCCTGCAACGATTGATTGCAAAGTATACCCCATGTCACAGGAGGAAGACTGTCAACTATGGAAGTGGCTGGATGAACAACTCAAGATGGGATACATCAGACCATCCAAATTGCCCTATGCATCATCATTCTTCTTCATCAAGAAGAAAGATGGAAAACTCAGGCCAGTCCAAGACTACTGGCAAATCAACGCATGCACCATCCGCAACCAATATCCACTCCCCTTGATGTCAGAACTCATCAACGACCTAGGGAATGGACACATCTACACCAAACTAGATGTGCAATGGGGATACAACAACATCTAAATCAAACCGGGAGACGAACCGAAGGCAGCCTTCAAAACATGGTACGGTCTATTTGAACCGCTAGTCATGTACTTCAGGCTTACAAATTCACTGGCTACGTTTCAAAACATGATGAACGACGTCATGGGAGACACCATCACATGACAAGAATTACTTGGCACCACCATATGCATATACATGGATGACATTGGCATATCAACATGGGAAGGTGTCAGTCTACAGGCACATATCAATGCAGTGAGTGACGTACTGCAGGTGGCAATGGACCATGACCTATACTTCAAACCAGAGAAGTGCCTCTTCCATGCACCACAGATGGATTACCTGGGGGTAATTCTCGAAAAGGGGGTGACACACATGGACCCAGTGAAAATTGCAGGCATCAAAAACTGGCCAACACCAACAAAGGTCCATGACATATGCTCATTCCTGGGCTTCTGCAATTTTTACTGACTCTTCATCTGTGGCTTCGCAATGTTGGCAAGACCCCTCAACCAGCTAACATGAAAAGACACCGACTGGACATGGGGAAAGGATGAAGAACAAGCATTCCAAAAGCTGAAGACACTCGTAACGATGGAACTGGTACTGGCACACCCCAACCTCTTGGACCAATTCGAGCTGGAAGTCAACGCATCAGGGTTTGCGATAGGAGCAGTCCTACTACAAAAGAAGAAAGATGGCAAGTGACACCCGGTAGGATACTACTCGGCGACCCTGAGTGAAGCAGAAAGAAATTACGACATCTACGACCTGGAACTACTCGCAATCATAAAAGCACTCAGACACTGGAGACCCCTACTAGCTGGCTCACCGCACAAGATCAAAGTATTCTCCGACCACATGAATCTCCAGTACTGGAGAGATCCACAGAAGATAAGCTGGAGAGTCGCAAGGGAAGTACTCGAGCTGATGGAATACAATTTCGAAATTCACCACATCCCAGGGAAGAACAATGGTCGAGCAGATGCACTATCATGACGACCAGATTACAACCAAGGAGAAAATGACAACCAAGACATCGTGGTGCTGCCCAAAGACATATTCGTTTGAGCAACACAAGTCACGAGCGAGCAAGAACCACCCCAAGACGAAGTCAAACTTCGGTACTGGATCGATGCCCAAAACCTCAAGAAAGTGAAAGGCATCTGGTACCAACAAGGCCAATGAGTTGTAACCGGTGACAAAGTTGAAAAAAGGGAACTCATCGCAAAACACCATGACCCTCCAATCCACAGACATCCAGGGATCAAATGAATGCAACAACTCATACAACAACGATACTGGTGGCTCGAAGTAAACGAGAATGTCAAAGAATATGTGAAAGGGTGCGCAGAGTGTCAAAGACACAAAGTCAACACAAAACTGATATGTGCTGCCCTTAACCCCATCACCCCTGTTCCTGATGCAGCCCCATTCGAGACCATAGCACTTGACTTCATAACCAAACTGCCTAAATCCAACAAGTACAACTCTATACTCACCATCACCGATCATAACTGCACAAAAGCCTCTATCTTCATCCCGTGCGTTGAAGAAATCATGGCAGAAGAGACAGCCACGCTATACATAATGCACGTGTTCAAGAGATTTGGACTACCCACCAAAATTATCAGCGATCGAGACCCCTGGTTTGCATCCAAATTCACAAGGGAATTATGCCATATACTGGACATCAAACAGAACATATCAACGGCCTATCACCCTCGAATGGATGGACAATCAGAATGCACCAATCAGTGGCTCAAGCAATATCTGAGGTTCTGGACCAATGAGTGGCAAGATAACTGGGCATCATTTCTACCAATGGTGGAGTTTGCTCATAACAATTGGGTGCATGAACACACAAGGAAGTCACCATTCCATCTCCTTATGGGGTACGATCCATGTACTGATTGGACTGATAAAACTTCCATGATACCATGAGTTGAAGCACAGGTAAAACAATTCTGAGAAGCACAGAAAGAGGCCCAGGAACTGATGAAGAAGGCCCAGAATCTATGGGTAAAACACAAACACACACCATGTTTCAAGACAGGTGACTTTGTATGGCTGGAAGGGAAGCATCTCCGCACCAATCAACCCATGGCAAAACTCACCACACGATGACATGGCCCCTTCAGGGTAGAACAGGTGATGTCTCCTATCAATTATTGATTAGAACTTCCCACGCAGTGGAGCATACACCCAGTGTTTCACATTGACCTTCTCACACCCTACCAAGAGACCAGCATGCATGGAGAAAATTTCCAGCACCCACCACCAGATCTGGAAGAAGGCCAAGAGGAATACGAAGTCGAGAAGATTCTAGACTCTCGGCACTTCGGCAGGGGACAGCGACTTCAATACCTCGTCAAGTGGAAGGGCTACCCAGACTTGGAGAACCAGTGGGTCAACAAGGATGACATATTCACTGAAGAGGCCATAGCGGACTATGAACGACTCACATCCTGACCCAATCGTAGGATAAAAGGAAGAGTAATGACCTCAAAAACTGCATCCCCTTCATCCTCTCTAAACACTGGATTCCTCACCTCACTCCTCATGTCCCTTTCCCACTCTACTGATGCCCTCGTTGAAGTTGCCTCAAATGTGGGAGCAGTCACCTACGAAGAACTCCAGTCTGTGCTCCAAACCATACTCCCGGCCAAGTACGAGCCCAACACCAGCAACCCTGCCACCTGGTGGATCCTCACCGAAGATGGGCAGTGCCTCAATACCACCCCACTCACAATGGCCGAGCTTGATCAGCTTTGTGCAGCTCTCCCAGAGTCTGTGCCTCCCTTACCTGGACTTGGCGCAGTGTGGATTGAGCACCTCACGGAGGCTGAGGCGGCTGCTGCCCACACACTTGATGCCCAAGCAGAAGAATGACTGGAAGGAGGAGGTGGAGGAGTGGACGGAGAGCCAATTATGGACGGCTATCATGTTGAAGCTCAAGAGGAATCGACAATGGGAGGAGGTAATAATGGAGCTGAAGAAGCGTTGGGAGGCCCAGCGGCAGCTAATGGTGGACAAGTTAGCCATGGTCGCCCAGCTGAAGAAACGGTTCTCAAACAAGTTGGGGGAAGCCTGAAGCAGTGGTACCCAGATGAGCACCCCCTCATTATCACAGCCACCAACACTGACGACCTGAACGAGACCCCCTACGCCTGCGACACACTAGGCCGCCCCCTGTACCGAGGCGATGTGTGCACTGATGCGCCCCCTCTTCATCCCTCTCTACGCCTCTGCTATATTCAGCGAGGTCAGCAACCCCCCCCAGCCAGTTACAAGTACAACTGAGTGGATGACTTCGTCCACTTCCAAGTCAACGATGGCCAGGGGAGCGTGCGGCAGGCTGCCTACGTACAGGTGGTCATGAATGCAGACCCACTGGTACTCACGCTGGTGGAAGACAGCGACAAGGTCTACTCCAAGGCCCTCTACATGGAGCCACATGTCAAGGAGGTGGGGAAGCCTGTCTACCCAAGAGAGGACATGTTCCTCTTCAAGGATGGGTACTACAACCGACCGCGCCTCAATCGCATGGTTAACAAGCTGTGCAACATCAGCGTGAAGGCAGAGATACACCACTACCAATCCTACATGGCTGAAGAGGTGTGCATGCATCAACGCATCATGGAATTGTCGGGGGCACTTGGAGGGGTGCAGGCGGAACTGGAAAAGTGTAAGTTCCGCCTTGAGATGGCTAACATCATGGACAGAATCGAAGAGAGGCAGTCAGGGTGGATGGGAGGAGTCAGGCAGACTTGGCGCCAAGGACATCGCTCCTGAAAAGGGGGTGATGTTACAGTAACGGACATGGACCCTTACTTACACAGGTGACTGGCTTGGTGAGGTGTAATTAGTCACGGACTTTATCAGGTGATAGGAGGAGTACCATGTGTTTAAGTGGTATGACTCAGTACTAGTACAGCAGTAGTAGGGTTTGAGCTGTTATCACTACAGGTTTGGTGATTCGAGAGGCGCTTTAAAGCGACCTCTATACATGTATAAATACTATCGGTGAAAGACCAAGATACGCCATCTTGGTCTTCTTGCAATCACCACTTCTCTTCCTTCACGATCAACCAACTTCCTCTCTTTCCTCTCTTGCCTCTTTCTCCCTCTCTGTTCCTTCTTTGTTTCACTCTGGCCAACGTCTGCCTCATTGTACCGAAGGCATAGGGCCCATGACTAAATGTCACTTGATTATAGCTAAGTCATGAACTGCCCTTACGAAGTCTAAGTCAGACTTAATGCTCATGGTGGTGTTACACACACCCCCTTCCCAATGTTATGCAAGAAGCCCACACATGTCATCATACCAGTTGAGTTTTTTTATCATTTCTTCTTCCACTCTGCCCTGAACTGTTATAGGATGATGGTGCAGCATCTGTCACTGGGTCACCTCATGCACACAAGTACTTTTGCCCTGCACCCATGCACCACTGCTGCCCATTAAGTCTTTTTCTTTTCTTTTTTTCATTCTTCACAACCCCAACAATGTTGCAGCCACCTGATCTTGTTGCCACCTGCCTCAACCAGGCCACTCACCATCAATGTTGGCCAGCTATGCACAAGTCCACCATGACACCATTGCAACACAGCAAGCTCCACCATGTCATGTCACAACCCAGTCCCTGCAACCACACCCCATCACCACTGCCACCTCACAACTGTGTCATGCCACCACCATGCCAGCTCACACACTCAAGCCCCATCACAACTCCTCCACAGAACAGCAAGTCCAGCACTGACCCACCAGCATCTGTAATATTGGGAGGTGGTCAAGACAGTCTGAGACTGTTTGGTGACCACTGACCACTTTGACCACCTAGCCTGTCTGAGACCATTTGAGGACGGTTGTCAAACACCCCAATTTGGGCACACCTGTCAGCCCAACCCATATTTGGCGACAGGCACTGACACTAATTCTCAATACCTCCATGTAATTTTTTTTTTCTATTTGAATTTAGATTCACTGTCATAAAAAATAAGGAAATCCATTTATTGTAAACCACAAACAACAGCTACTGTATCTAGATATTCTACTATGGCACGCGTCACCTAGTCACCACCAATTTTGAACAGCTTATATAAGATATTATAAATAATAAGAGAAAAAAAAACTGTCTTGACAAAATGAAGGATTTAATAAGTAGATTATTTTGTCAAGAGGAAATCTCCCTCTGATAAGTTTTGGTGATATTGCTTTACCTGAATTGGCCATTTCCATTTTTGAACTGGGCACCTATTACATAATGCATATGCGTTGACTCCATTGAGTGATTGAAACTTGCATTGCTGATCATGCAGGCCTTTGCGGAACTTTTAACTCTGTAGGGAGCTTCGCTAGAGTTAGGGAAGCATCGCTCTAAAGTCACTAAGGGTGCTGTAACGCCACCACAGGGGCGTTAAGTATGACGTGTACTTCGGTTAAGTCACGGACGGTAACGGGACAGGAGTGAGTCAGTTACGACTCAGTTCGATGATGAACAAGTACCACTTGGCCTCCATGGACACAAGGGTAATAGCAGGGATAGGCTCAAGCGCAGCGGCGAGCAAAAAGGGGGAGTCAAGCGAAGGTGCGACTCAAGGGTTCATTCGTGAGAAATGGACAGCGGTGTGGTATTACACAAGAAGTCAAGTCTACCGTACAAGCTAGGTAGCGTGAGACTTATATACTAGTACATGATGTTTGTCAGAGACAAACATATGGCGCGATCCTAGGATCCGGGTCCTAGAGAGCTAACAAGGGGAAAGTACGAAAAGAGAACAAGGGAATTCCGCGGGACGACGCGTGGATCAGAAGTCGTCAGCAGGTTCTGGAAGTCGCGCCACGGGGCGTCGTAACGGTCATGCGCTAGGCGCGAGATAAGAGCTGAGGCGCGGATCGAAGCGGATCGTATCGTAAAAGTACAACAGAAAGTCGACACAGAATACGAGTCATAAGACGAAGAGGGATAGTCCGAAGCGAGGGAAAAATTGTAACAGGTGCACAGGGATGTGGGGCCCTTGGGAACATGAGGGAGATAGCACACTGAACTAAGAAGAGTGTCCATGCTGCCAGGCATGCAGGCCTTTGTGGGACTCATAAATTCACACAGAGGTTTGCCTAGACTAAATGAACATCCCTCCCAAGCTGCTAAGGGCGCACGAGGGTGCGACATGCTGGAGAATGCAGGGAACAATGGAGAACAAGACCCTACAGAGCTCTGAAGCCCAGAGGGGAGAACTAGATTGACTGGGGAAAGGAGTAGATACAGGAGGTGTTTTTATATACCAGAAAGTAGGGATGTATAAAGGGGTGCCCATGGAGCAACCAAGTGGGGCCACACAGGATGAGGAGGCCTGTGGGAAAGTCCAGTCCACCAGAGTGGCAGTGCAAGAAAGACTGATGCAAAAAGGGAGTGCTGTAAAAGTTCAATACATAACATAAGCTATACTAGTAGAGTAGGCAGGGATGGGGTACAGCTAACAGGGAACCAGAGAAATATAGGAAATATCTGGAGTGTGAAAGCTGAAAATGCCAGATGCAGATTTGAAAAAAAGAAAAGTGAATTGGCCAGTCATGTGTATGCTTACATAAGCTGTTCAAAATTGGTGGTGACTAGGTGACATGCGCCATAGTCTGAATTGCACCAAAAGTGCAGGGGCTGCAGCAGCTCTGTTTATCTTCTTCGTCTCTGTCACTACCATCATCATCGGGCACATGCAATTTGGGTCATAGGGGCTGTGATTTGCGCTGCTTTTTCCTGGTCAAGATCATCTCAACTGGGTATCATTTGGGTATAGCCAGGACCAATGCCCTCAGCTCATGAAGAGCACTCTCCACTATAGATGTCCACATCAGAGATGACATCTGATTGATATCGGGCTGCTCACCACGACAACTAAGTGGGGGCATCTCAATAACCTGCCAGGTGACCCTAGGCCACCCACTGTGTTCCTCAAACCTGCCGAGGACCAACTCATTCAGCACCGTCAGTGTGCTCTGTGACGCAAGGACCCACTTGCAGCCATCCATCATGAGTGGGGACCAGCTCCATAGGTCATTGCTGGACTCAGCCAGTGTGAGGTGCACGACACTCTCAGGCTGCTCCAGGTCAACAAGGATGATCTCCAGTCTGGAACACTGGCTTGTCCGCATGAGTAGGTACATGCAACCACCCATGTGGACAAATGGGCACACCAGCAGGCTGTCCATGTATAGCCTCGTGAAGCCATCCATGAAGCTGTCCCACATCTTGTCAATGACAGGAATGAGGTGGGTGGTTCCAACACCATCACTGCTGTTGGCAGCAGAATGCTCTCCATCACAGCCCATGTTGTTGTCATTGTCAGGGTGGGTGCGGCAAGGGACCATCGCTGTTGATGTCACCATTGTCATTGACAATTTGCATGGGACTGGGGTGTGGGGTGCATTGCAGCCTGTGTCGTCATTGTCAGGCACAGCAGGGAACTGCATGGACAGGTGGTCCCATCACCATCAACACCATAGTTGTTGTGCTGGTGCAGGGGGAAGTGTGAGTGACAGAAAGGAAGGGGGGTCAACTGTGAGCGGAAAAAAGGAACGCACCAATAATGCTCAAACTCAGTATGGATGGCACAAGCGTAGGCATGCCAGAGGTTGTAGCGAACAACTCAATTGCACTCATTCTTGAGAACACACAACTTGATGTAGCTCAGCAAGGTGAGGACCGGGTCTGTTGGCAGTGGCGGGAATGCATGGCTTGGGGTGGTGGCAGACATCGTGTAGACAGAAGTGGGGGTAGTGGTAGCCCTGCAGGTTGATGTCAGTGTTATAAGATCACATGTACTCACCAAAAAAAAATTTGCCTTCGTGGCTTGAGTTAGGACATGGAAGATTTGACTTAGACAAAAAAAAAGGCATGAGCGAAAATATTTCTTCCCATGCCTTGAGCAAACAACGGAACATGACTCGTCTGGCAAGGTGTAGTTCAAGACCTCCAGCAAGACTATCATGATGTCCACACCTGTTCTGATGCACTCAGACCCTGTCCATTTCCCTTCATCATCTCCATACACATCACTGAGGGCTACCACTACCTCAAAGCACCATCTCCAGGAGTCTCCAGGTACACCTCGTCACTGCCACCCTTGCTGCTACCCTCCTCCTACATTTCACAACAGCTCTGTGTTATCATTGCACCCTGAGTACAAAAATGATGATACGATTTTGGTAAGCCCTCAGGAATAACCCATATAGTGATTTTTATTTTTATTTTCTTTCTCTAGAAGCCCAAGTTACACATTTCTGCGAGAGAGTCCAGTCAGAATCTTCGTCGCTCCTTCTACCTTACCCAATTGCAGCATGGTTCCTTGCACCTTGAGAAGCACTTGATCAAACAGAAGATTGAAGAGCATGAACCCTCCAAGCACTTAAAGAGCAGATGGCTGATGTAGAGACTCGGAAGAACATAGCAAGTACCACCAATGCAGTTATCAGCATGCATTGTTACATGGATCAAGTCAGCATCCCCATCCCTGATATGCTGGAACATGTAGCCACCTCCATTATGTTCTCAGACTCAGAGGTAAGCCTTAACATCTTTTGCACAGTGCATGTCACCTAACACACATTGACAGGATGATGATGCAATTGACCCACAGGATGAAGATGCAGCCACTTCTGAGGAGAACGAAGTGGCACCTGGGTCATGGCATAGGTACAAGAAGTCAACGCCAACATGAGGCAGTGAACAAGCACTGGCATTGACCCAGGTGGAGAGAATGCTGAGCGTCCTTGCCATTGTATATAGGATTACTAGTAGTACAATACACGGTGTCTGTGTTGAGGCTGGCTTTGTCAAGACTTTGTTTTTGTCTGTACACTGGTGCCCTGCATGTTAATTAACTTACTGTGGTGTAGAACAAATATAATATTGCACAAGAATTGAGTACTCTGAAGTTCAAAAAGCGAATTTGTATTTTTTTTTGTTCATGTGGTCTGGCAAGGTGGCAAACATGATCTGAATCTCAATTTAGCATGAAAACTAATTACTCGATCACTTGGAAGTGTTCAGAGCAGTCAGAGCTGTCAAAACCATTTGGGCTCGCTTAGGCCACACTCACATTTTACAGATGCACACACAAGCCCTGTGAACACAGCATACAGGACCATGACACCCTGCAACATGGCTGGCCCATGCCATGCTGCACTTGGTCCTATGACTGTGACTCAGCAGCCCTGCCCCACTGCTATGCCATGACTCCAGTCCCAGACCACCCACTACTCTACCAACATGCAAGATCAAGTGACTGCAAAACCCAACAGTGATGATGATGGGGCAGCAAGTAGGTAGGGAGATGGCAAGGGAACTTAGACTGTACATACTTGTTACGGTATGCGAAGTGGACTCCCGCTCTTTGGCTGTGACCCCGCTAGTGGGATGTAATCAGTCTCGGACTTAGTAGTAACCCAGTAGTATCACGAGCAAGTAGGACAGTATCACATGCTGATGTGGCATGACACATTCCTAGGACACCAATAGTAGGGTTCGAGCTATTATCACTAGTTGTAGTAAGGATTCGGGAGGAGCTTTAAAGTGTCCTCATACATGTATAAATAGTGGCTCGTGAAGACCAAGATATGCCATCTTGGTCTTCTTTGAATCACCACTCTCTCCTCTTGTCATCTGCCTCTTCCTTCACTTGTCTCATCAGGAGCAAGTTGTCTTCATCAATATACGCCCAGTGACTTGACTTAGTCCTGGTGCCTCCAGCGTCACATGCCTTGTTAAGTGCCATGTACTCATGGGAATAGTCACGTGACTAGTGACTCGACATCTGCTAAGTCATGAATGCCCTTTCATTGTCCAAGTCAGACTAATGCTTGTTGTCATGGATGTGTATTATTTTCCCTATTTTTCTGTATTTTTACAGATTTATATGGTGAAGATATAAAGGGCCGAAGTACAGAGGTATTCGTCAGTCACATTGGGTTGCCACCATGTGCACATGATCATGGGATTCTTACCCCTTATTTATATGGACTTATACGATTGGTAGATAAGGACAGAAGGGTCCGGAAGGATCTAGAACGTGCTTAGTAGTTTATGCTTACTCACTGTATTAGGTTTTACTCAGCAAGTGGAGCTGCTCATAAGCATTATGACATAGTGCCATGTCAGCACAATAGATGATGCTATTAATAGATATGACATGTCAGCTCCTGAGTCACAGGACCTTACTGTACACTTAGTAATAGTGTTTGAACTCAGTTTAGGCTCAGCCGCAGTAGTGTATATAAGCTTCCCTGTAGCGTCCTGAGTGGAACCAACTTGTCCTCTTGGTTCTCCACTCAGGTGTGTATTCCCCTTGTACCCTCCTTACTCTCCAATGTTAACTTGTCCTCTTGGTTCTCCACTCAGCGTACCACTGTGTGATCACCTTAGACTTGAGTTCTTGCATCCAAGCATCTATATCTCCACAGTGACTGTATGTTTGGCATGTGACTTGTCTCTGCGCTAGGCTTGAGTGTGCTCACCTGATGGTTCACTTTAGTTCCACTTGAGCTTAGCATAGTGTGATGTCATACCACTACACTCATGGTGGCGTTACAATACTTCTCCTGTTACTGTATCACTTCACATTACAATAAATAAATAGATTCTTTTTTATATTTTATGTGACAAAAGTTGAACTGATATATGCAATGTCTGTAGCAATATAAATGAATTTCTTTTTGTATTTTGTGACTAGTGGTAATTAATGATAAAAATAACTTATTTTATTATATATTCAAATAAAAAGGATATTAAACAGTATTTTGGTTTTGATCTACATTTAACTTGCCAACTTGTCAAACTTGCACTGGTTTCCTGCTGGTGCACAAGCAGAAAGTTGGGAAACCCCTGGCAGTAACATGTCAAAATACTGATGCCACATACTGGGCAGGCTTTGGGACTGAAAACCATGCATCAAATACTGGGTTGAGCAGAAAGCAGTGCTTGTAAGTGGGAAAAAGAGCAGACTCAGTGGAGATGGACATGAGAGATTGTTGATCGTCAATATTTTGAACTCAGTCTCAAATTTGCTGGTGTAATTGGCTTGCTCAGCTTCTTTGTGTTTGTTTGGTTGGGTTACTTCAGATCCCCATTTTTTTCATGAAGTCAAGCTACAGTGCTGCATTGCCACTGCATTGTAAGGTTAGTCATGCATTGCATGGCTCAGCTGCCATTTTGGATTCGACAACCCACTGCATCACACCTTGCTGTCAATCCTCACATTCCCCATCTCTCTTGCCACACATACACACACACTCTCTCTCTCTCTCACTCATTATTTCCTTCACTAACACTCACCTTGCCTCATGTCGCCATAGATGCCAATGCCAACTGCCTCACAAATGGCCCATAGACACTCAAAGACAGGCTGCACATCCCCACACATCATATCTCCTTTGTCCTTTTGTCTTCATCTCACCCACTAATACCTTACCATCTCATCTTCATCCTAATTGTCTCCACCTGCATTTCATCTTGTTTCCTCCACTTATGCCACCCTTTTTCTATACTACACTCCCTCTTACTTCTTACTGGTTCATTTGTGGCTATGGTTTTGTCTGTATTTAGACCCCTTTAATCCTTGCTGAATACACAGCACTTGGTTACCCTAGTTTCTCCACCTCTTTCTCTGCATGACTATCCCAGAAGTTAGGCCCAGTCATAGGCACTCAAAGGAGAATCTTGCTGGTTGATCTCATCTCAATCTCATCCTTACCCACTCTTGCCTTCAATGCACACAATCTGTGCCATGACACAACCAGAGGGAGTACTGGGAAGACATGCAGGACAACCCACGCTGGGAAAGTGAAGTCTGTGTGGCTACCACAGTGCTGGAACACCTGATGGAGGCTGGGAACTACAAGATGGATCACGTGTCAGTGGGAAGATTGGTAAGCACAGAAGGCTACCAGATGCCCTGGGAGTAGAGTTCTGATATCAGCCATCATGTGACCCTGGCATGTGACTTGCCTCAAACGATCCAGAAGAGCCTAGATGAGCTTGCACCTAGGCTGATCCAGAATGTGAGTCCAGATGAGCTTGAGCCTGGATGCAGCCTAGATTAATGACTCGTGACTGTATGGCTGACTGATGTGAATTGAGGGCCTTATGCCATTGGATAGGTGTATTAGAGTTTTGGAGTCAGGCTGAGCTTGAAAGCTCCCCCCTTGTAGTATAAGTAGAGGGCTTTGGATGCCCTATAGTCCTTAGCTTTGATATCTTGTGTCAATCCTTCCCTTGTGTGGATTGTATAAAGCTAGATTCCTCATTGACCATCCCTTCCTTTGTCATCTGTGCTAGTGTGCCAGTTATTGCCACTAAGTGTTCCACTTGCTGTCATGCTTAGTCATTGCCAATGCCTCATACCTTATCATTATTGCCTTCATCATTGTCATCACCTTTGTTGGCCACACCCTGTGTATCACCCTAGCCATTGCCTATGGGATACTGAAGATGTTCGAGCACATGCAGCAGCAGTAAACAGGCAAATAGGTCACATGACTGACCAACATCTGGGAGGAACATAACAGGGATCCAAGACTCCAGTGGCTGCAGCAGCAGTGATGATGATGAGTCGACAATGCCCCTCTGCATGTGACCTCAATACCTCTTCTTAGTGTGCTCTCTGTATGACCCCAGCTGCAACAACCACAATGCCACCATTGCCACTGCCAGGATAGTACTGATGTGAACTGCCTTGGTTGGATTCACAACATCTGTCTTGAGTCTTACTTTCTTAGTACTCTTGTAAATTTACACTACATGGTTGAATAAAATTCAGGCTCTGAAACATCTTATACTTGATTGAGAAGCTCAGTGGTCACTTAGCATTGCTAACAGCTTAGTGACTAGTGATTTGCCGGCCCAGCTCGGCCTGATAGCCGTGGCTTTGGCCCGTCTTTCTAGGGCCCAGGCTTTCTAAAAGTTGAGCCAAGGCCTACCCCCTGGCTTTCAATGGCTTAGGCTGGCCTCAGCTTTAGGGCTGTGGCTCCATACATTCAGCAGGTATTAATACTATGATACAAGACATTTCAAAATAGATTGCAAGGGAACATGTGCAGAGTTTTGGGGGTGTGAGGTGTTGCTAGGTGTCGCACAGGTTGCCGTGGGGCACAAGCTATTGTAGGCGGGTCTGCGACGATTGCGGACGCGTAGTTGTGGAAGGGGTAAAGCCGCACATGAGTGCAGCAAGGTCGGGGGTAAAAACGCCAGGTGTTGGGTCACAGGTCAGAAATGGTCACACACGCTTGTGCACGATGTGAAACTTCGTAGGTGTGGCTACCTGGGTCGGTAACACGTCAGGTTTGAGTCGCTAAAGCCACACACAAGTGCAGAAGGGTTGGGAATGAAAGCAGTGTCAGTTGGTTGCAGATGGTTGGAAACAGTCACACATGCTTGCGCGCAACGCGAAACTTCGTAGGTGTGGCCACCTGGGTTGGTAACACGTCATGTTTGAGTCGCTAAAGCCGCACATGAGTGCGGAAGGGTCAGGAATGAAAGCAGTGTTGGTTGGTCGCAGGTGGTCGGAAATGGTCGCACACGCTGGCACACAACACGAAACTTCGTAAGTGTGGTAGCCTGTGTTGGGAACAGGTTGGGGTCAAGTTTCTAAGGCCACATGCGAATGCAGTATGTGTTGAGACATGACTGCATAAGTCACATGTCTCGTGGGATCTGATTGTGTCAGCCCACATACTAAACATGGTATCTGTCCCTTATGGACTCATTTGGACACTCCGGACTCATATGGACTGCTTTTGTTTATCTTTATTGTCAGAGTCATATATGGCTCTTATTGTTCTTTATTGTTAAGATACCGGTATTGTCTGCTTTAGGCAGCTATTGTTCTCTGCCCTCCAATGGCATTTCTCTCTCTGGCGCACAGACCACATGTATTGTGTTTGGGTCACCAGTGCGCACAGACCATTCTTACTTAAGCATCCTGTATATAAGGACTGCTGTCTACACTACAACACTTCAGAGTTCCTTCACCCTCTGAAGTGTAAGTTCCTTTCTTCTTTACTCTACTATACCTTTTACTCACAGATGTTCCATAGAACTTGTCTCTTAGGTGTGTAGTAGTAATATATAGAGTTCCTTCACCCTCTGAAGTAACTTGTCTCTTAGCTCTTTGCTATCACCTCGCTTGTTAGTTCTGCGCTTCAACAGGTTATGGGCCCTGACACCTAATAACTAACTCGCATCTTTATCACAGATCTACTCGTGTCACTTTGCTCTCTCAGCCAACCACATCTTCGTCGTCTTCATTACCTTCAGTGAGCATCCTCTATCATTTTTTCAACACATCCTTTCTTGTCCACCATGACTCTGTCATGTGCCATTTTGGCTAGCCTCTTAAGGAGGTTCTCATGAGAGGTCTTACTATGACCTCAAATTCCTCTGTGTGCACTACCCTACTATATTTTTCATTACCCGGTCTTCGTCCGGAAGTGCTTTCATAGGCCAAGAGGGGAAGACCCTTGTGGCTATATGCCTCTCAAATGGTTGGGTGATACTTGGTTAATACCTGGGTCACTTTAAGGGGTGTGAAGGCCTGGTTAATAGTCAAACCCAGATGTCCTTCCCTCTGACACAACTAGGAGATGCTACTATACTATAATGATATTTACATAGTAGCTATGAGTAGACCTCTGCCAGGAGAAGTATTCACTCCCCTTGTGCAGGATTCGCTGCATGGCATGTATCACTATTCTAGTTGCTTAGTACCAAGACCCTTAATGGTCTGTTCTAGAGACTCCACAGACAACAGTTGTGATTGTTATGGGAGTTGATCCCTATCATCACTCCTGAAATTCGCTGTTGGCTCCTCTCTAGGGTACTACCCTTTACTATATATCTTTAGTAGCCCCAGTCTACATAGCTGTAAAGGTTAGAGATGGACTTGGAGCATCCTTCGCCGGACAAAGCTCCTCTGATCCCTTCTTGCTAGACCCTGATAAAGCTGTATGATATGACTACTAGTGTAACGCCACCACAGGGGCGTTAAGTACGACGTGTACTTCGGTTAAGTCACGGACAGTAACGGGACAGGAGTAAGTCAGTTATGACTTAGTTCGATGGTGAACAAGTACCACTTGGCCTCCGTGGACACAAGGGTAATAGCAAGGACAGGCTCAAGCGCAACGGCGAGCAAAGCAGGGGAGTCAAGCAAAAGTGCGACTCAAGGGATCGGATCGTGAGAACAGACAGCGGTGTGGTATTACACAAGAAGTCAAGTCTACCATACAAGCTAGGTAGCATGAGACCTATATACTAGTACATGATGTTTGTTAGAGACAAACATATGGCGCGATCCTAGGATCTGGGTCCTAGAGAGCTAACAAGGGGAAAGTATGAAACAAGAACAAGGGAATTCCACGGGACGACATGTGGATCAGAAGTCGTCAGCGGATTCTGGAAGTCGTGCCACGGGGCGTCGTAACGGTCATGCACTAGGCGCGAGATAAGAGCCGAGGTGCGGATCAAAGCGGATCGTATCGTAAAAGTACAATGGAAGTCTGACACCGAATACGAGTCACGAGATATGAGGCAAGAAGGAGGGAAAAGGGAGAAAATCGTAACATTACCCCCCCGTCAGACTCGAAGTCGCCACGACTTCGACTAATCGCTGGTATAGTAGCAGTCCTCCTTGGGGACAATGGTAGCCGGGTCAGGAGAGGGGGAACGGGGGCAGGTATGAGAACGTAAAAACCTGTGGCGCCCTCTGCGGCCACACTTCCGGCACCCCTCATACTGAGGGCAATCGATCTCATCGTGCGTCGCCTTCCAGTCGAGACATTTCCCACACCAGCGGGTACACGGCGTGGGGTTCTCGTATTGGGCGGACATTGGGGACATTCGCCTTATGAGGCAAACGTCCACGCGGTGGGCGAGGCTACCGCACCACTGGCACGCGTCCCGCCGGCCTCGCTCAGGGCAATCTCTTACGAGGTGGTCCTTGGACCTGCACTCGTAGCACCTGCGACGATGTGTGCTGCCTTCCCCTTGAAGGCGCAGCATCTCGCAGGGTCCTCCCTCCCGTGGGGGCAACAGCATCTCGCCAGGTCCGTCCACGCGCAGGGGCAGCGGCATCGAGGAGTGGCGGGGTTGCGTGGGTTTGGTCATGAGCTCGACGTATCGGTCGCTGATAAGGGGAATAATGCGGGCGTACTGCAACCGCTTTCTTACACTGGACATATTCATGTCCAAGTGGAATTGGTCCTTGATGGCCTCCGCCTCCAGTCTGCGGAGGTCGTCCCGTTGCACCTTAAGCGCATCTTGGGCTTCCAGGCATGTGCATAGGCGGGCGACGTTGGCGTGGAGGGCAGGGTAATGGAGGGAGGAGATGACTTCGTCGATAACAAGTCGGCGAGGGTCGTGGGGGTGGAAGAGGTCTATCTGTTGGTCCATCATGTGTTGGGGTAGTTGGTTAGCTGTGGTGGTGCGTAGGTAGATGGACGTGACGTAGCATGGCTCCCCTTTCCCCATCGTCCCTACCACCTCCTGGTAGTCCTTGTGGTAATAGATATACCATGCTACTTCCTTCTTTCCCGGCTCTCCAATCATGAGTGGGTAGAAGCGCGGGGAGGTGGGGTCGTTAGGGAAATAGGGGATACCCGGCTCTCCTGACGTGTCTGGGTCTTCATCGTCAAGGAGGGCGTAGCGTGGGTCAGGGACAGCGAGCTCAATGGTGGGAATGGGGGTAAATACGTGGTCAATCCCAGGTGGGAATGGGGGGAGCGGGAGTGAGGACTGGTGTAGAGTACTGAGCATTGGTTGCGAGACAAGTGGAGGCGGAGACGTTGACTCAGAGGATCCCGCTGACTCGGGTGGTTCGGCAATGGTGGGTAGCAAGGTTTCGGGGTCGAGCGTGAACTCAGGCAGCGGGGGAGGAGTAACGATTCGGGAGTACGGGGTGTATGCAGCGTCCGGGTTCATGTCCAGGATTCCAGCCTCTTGGGATGGGACAGTCAAGTTGTCGAGAATGATTTGGGAAGGGGGGCAAACAGGCATGGTGGTGATGACGGGTGTATCAGACATGAGGTTTCCGAGGATGATCATGGGTGACGAGAGTGGGCAAAGGGGGTGCATCTTTTATATCTTTCGTCCAGCCCCTTCGGCAGTAGGATTTTGCTGGTAGAATTCGGCGATTAAGTCAGGTGTGTGGCGGACATTATCGAGTGGTTCCCACGAGCTGTCACTCATGGGAAATCCCTTCCACTGGATTAGGAATTGAAGTTTGCGCCCTCGGCCATGAAGGCAAGATTGTAACACGCGCTCCACTTCGAACTCTTCTTCCCCTTCGATAAGGTCAGGTGGAGGTCGCGTGAAGTTAGCTCCATGGAGTTCCGTCTCCTTATATGGCGTAAGGAGGTTCGCATGGAACACAGGGTGTATCTTCCACGTCTTTGGAAGGTCTAGTTCGTATGAGACCGCCAATAAGACTTTCTTGATTCGGAACGGTCCGTGGCGTTTCGGGGTGAGCTTTGCGGTGGGGTAAAAGGTCCGGAGGTTCGTCCCCTCCAACCATACTTGAGCGCCTTCCAGGTAAGGTATAAAGCGCGTCTTCCCCCTCTTCGCCATAAGCTCTTGCGCATGCTTGATACAGTCTTGCGCGTGCTGGCGTCTATCACCCATCTCTTCTAATCGTTGATCAACGGACAGAGTTGACGTGGGTTTTGATGTCCACATGGTACGTGGTTCCCATCCCATGATCAACGAGAATGGGGAATGCTTGGTTGTGGCGTTTGGCCACGAGTTGTGTGCGAATTGCGCTACTGGGAGTGCCTCCGCCCAGTTATCCTGTTGTACGTTACTCCAGTGGTGGAGATACTGTTCCAGCCACTGGTTAGTGCACTCTGACTGCCCATCCGTCTGTGGGTGATATGTGGAGGAGATGTTCTGACGGATCCCCAGTGTCTTACACAAGTCCTTCATGAAGGCGGACGTGAAGCGCGGGTCTCGGTCTGTGATCATCTTTCGGGGGATGCCGTAGTGTGGATAGACATGGTGAAGGTAGAGCCGTGCCACTCCTTCCGCCATAATCGTCTCATTACATGGGATGAAGATGGCCGCTTTCGAACAGTCGTGGTCGGTAATGGTGAGGATGGAGTCGTATCCGTTCGATGGGGGTAGCTTCGTGATGAAGTCCATCGTTACGACCTCAAATGGTTCGGCATCGGGGTCTGTGGTGATAGGGAAAAGGTGTGGCTTTTGTCGGTGGGGGTTGATTTTGTTGGCTTGGCACGTCGCACAGCCCTTAACGTAGTCTTCCACGTCCTTCCGCATGTTCGGCCACCAGTAGTCACGTCGCACCAACTCTAGCGTGTTTGCGATGCCTGGGTGGCCCATGCTCAGCGTGTTGTGGAAAAAGGTAATTACCCCCCATTTAAGATCGTTGTCACCCACAACAATGAGAGCGTCTCCTTTCCACCAGAGCCCTTGGTGCTTTTTCAGGTTGTGGGGTTCGACCCACACAAGGACAGCTTTCTCGTCCATGTTTTGCGCTATTTGTGTCCAGATGTCCATGTCGTGCATTGACATCTGGGTCGCGCGTATGAATCGGTCGGCGGGGAGGACAATGACGTCGTTGTTGTCCTCCTCGTCGGCTTTATAGTCAGCTCGTCATGAGAGGGCGTCTGCGCGACCATTTTTTATACCAGGTACGTGCTTCAGTGCGAAGTTGTACTCTGATAATTCCAAAAATTCGCGTGCCACTCTTCAGCTGATTTTTCGCAGGTCCTTCCAATACTGCAGATTGGCGTGGTTGGTGTGAATAATGATTTTGTGGGGGGAACCAACTAGGTAGGTGCGCCACGCTCGTAGTGCTTTAACTACTGCTAGCAGTTCCCGGTCGTAGATGTCGTAGTTGTGCTCTGCCTCCGTTAGCGATTCAGAGTGGAACGCAACCGGGTGCATGCGTTGGTCAGGTCCTAATTGGTTAAGTACTGCCCCTAGGGCTACATTGGACGCGTCCACTTCGAGCTTGAATGGTTTCGTGAGGTCAGGGAAAAGGAGTGTAGGTTCTCGGCCAATGCTTCGTCTGATATTATCGAACGCATCCTGTTGGTCCTGGTCCCAACGCCAAGGAGTGTCTTTCTTCGTGAGGTCGTGCAACGGGCGGGCAAGGGTGGAGAACCCTCGGATAAAACACCTATAGAAGTTACAGAAGCCGAGGAAGGCTCGCACTTCTCTGAGGCTTTTTGGAGCTGGCCATTCCAGGACTCCTCGTACTTTAACGGGGTCCATTCGGACGTTTCCGTGCCCGATGATGAGTCCGAGGTATTCGATTTCTAATACCTCGAACTCACACTTTTCTGGCTTAACGTATAGGTCGTGCTCTTCGCAGAGGTGCAGTACCTCGTGTAGCACATTCCAGTGTTGGGCGTGGTCAAGGGCAGTGGCGATGAGGATGTCATCCATATAGACGATTATGAGTCCGAGTAGGATGAGGTCTCGGAAGATGTAGTCCATCATTGCCTGAAACGTTGACGGGGAGTTGGTAAGGCTGAAGTACATAACCAGGGGTTCGAATAGTCCCCGGTTTGTTTTAAAGGCCGCTTTGTGCTCGTCTCCCACTTTGACCCGGACATTGTTGTAGCCCCACCTAATGTCGAGCTTGGAGAACAGTCGGGCTCCTCATATGCAATCGATGAGTTCGGGGATGAGGGGGAGGGGATAGTGGTTTCGGACGGTGATTTCATTCAACTGCCTGTAGTCTTGGATGGGCCTTAGTTTCCCATCTTTCTTCTTGATGAAGAAGAATGGTGATGTGTAAGCGGACTTGGAGGGTCTGATATACCCTTTGTCCAGCTGTTCAGTGAGGAACGTAGTGAGCGCCTCCTCTTCGTTTTGTGCCAGCGGGTACACTTTACAATCCAATGCTGGTGGGGCGTTCGGGAGAAGGTCGATAGCATGGTCCCACACTCGTGAGGGAGGGAATCGATGGGATGCTTCTTCACTGAACACTTTATGGTGATGCCGGTACTCCGCAGGTACCAGCTCCTCAAATGTGCGTTCGGGCCTCTTTGCCGCCTCTTGTTGGGCTAACTCCGAGGCCATTGTTGTTTTTCGTAGAAATGCGATGCAGGGATCCCGCTCATCGTCTATGAGCTGTTCCCACGCCTCCTCGTCAAGTTCATATGTCTCCAACGCCCTTATGGATGCTTCCATAGGCGTGGCTTCATCTGACAGATGAAGGCTGGAAATGACGACCGGTTGAAACTCCTCGTTCAACGTCGCTTCTCCCCATCGTATCTGCAGCTCAAAAGCCGTGAACCAGGGGTACCCGAGGATCACCTCGTCTCTTCCTAAATTCGTGATTAGGAAACGAAGCGTCTTGGTCTCCTCTCCCATTCTTACAGTGAGATCGGTGTACTGCGTGATCTCTCCATCTTGGTTGTTCGTCCCATCCACGTTCCAGATGCAGATGGGGTGTGTGACGTTTCTGGTAGATATTTGCAATCGTTTGAGCAGTGTTGAACAAATGAAATTGTCAGTTGCTCCCGAGTCCACTAGGACTTGTCGTTCGGCCGTCATGTGTGCAGATTTAAACAGAACTGGGATTCGCATGGATCGGTATCTGCTAGTGTACACGTTTAGATTTAACGCTCTAGCCCAGGCCGCCGGGTTCAAGCGTCGGGAAAACCCTCCTTCCCGAATAGTTTGTCCACCATGAGGTCCCTGACCTCCTGGGTCTGTGCTTTCATCGCAGCGATCTGCGCATCCGCCTGCTCTTCATTCGAAAGTACGCGATTAGAAGATACGGCAATAGTAGTGACGGTGGGAGTTGATACGTCTGGAGTCGGGGTAGAGGAGGGGGATCTGAAGGAGGAGGCAGTAGCCACGCACATTCCCTTTTGTGGGCAGTTACGCGACATGTGCCCTTGAGCACGACATCTAAAACATCGTCCCTCCTTCTGAAGCTGGGCCCGGTCTCCATCGGTAAGCGCCACAGAGGCTCGGGCGCGTCCAATATCCATGGCGTTAGGGTTTCGGTTCTGTTTGAGGGCCTGGACCCACTGCTCTCAGCTGTGTCCGCCCTTCTTTCTGCGCTGGGATCTGTTCTTTCCCAGGCGGTCCTTTAAAACCAGATATTCAGCCTGCTGTAGACGAGCGGCCACCTTCCAATCATCCCATGTGATCAGATGTTGGAAGCATGTGGCGTTGATTACTAACTGGTCTGGGAGTCCATCCTGGAACATGTCCAGGGTCGTGGCTTCATCGGGGTTATACCCGGCTTTGTGGACTAGGTTGGAGAACGTAGCCACGTAGGTGTTGATATCTTCACCCTTCATGGTCAGAGTTTGTAAACTCTTCTGGGCTTTCGTTCATTCCGCTGTATCGGTATACGATTGCATGAACCGATCGCGGACAGTGTTCCACAGGTTCATCTCAGTCATTAGAACGCCTGTGTTTCGTTGGTCCTCAAGCCAAGCGAACTGCTCTGTGACCCAATCGTCGACAAGGGGTCCGCAGATGTAGGAAAGAAAGGTCATCGCGTGGGGGTAGGGGATAGCGAGCTGGTCAACGGTGGGGTTCATTTCTTGGTATAAGTTGAACGCAAGCATGAATTGCTTGCTTTTCTCTCGGTCTCCGTTGAACTCAGGGGGTGGGTTCCCTCCTAAGCATCCGTGTCCTCCAGGTGCAGGCAGGATCACGGCTGGTGCGGCTCCGGCGGGGGGAATAGGAGCACCACCTGCTCCACTGCCCCTGCCTCCTCCGCCACCTGCGCCGCCTGCTCCACTGCCTGGCGCACCTCCTCCACCAGCGCCACCACTCGGGAGACCTCCTCCAGGAGCTGCGCCTCCGCCTCCAGGAGCTGCGCCTCCGCCTCCAGGAGCCGCTGCTCCACCTGACGGGCCGCCGCTAGGAGCGCCTCCACTACCAGAAGGAGCTGGTCCTCCACTGGTAAGGGTTGTGCTGGCCGAGGCATGAGTCTGTGACATGGACTGGGGTGTGGGATCGGAACCAGGTAAGTCTGGGGGGTTTACGAATAGGGAGGGGGTAAACGTGGTTGTTGGTACGGAGACACTAGGTGAGTTATCAGGGTCGGAGTCAATGTCAATCCCTTTCGGGTTATGACTCTTTAGTGGTCCAACGTTCAACTCAAGCGGTACTGGTCTGATAGTATACCAGCTTTGTTCGTTCGGCGAGTAATCAATATAAGCCCAGAGACGTTTGTCCTCCAGGTAATGGATCTGGTGATACTCTTTCTTCTTCGGGTTGAAGATGTAATATCCTTCAACGTTGTTGATTTCTGCCCAGACAGCTGCTCCTTTGATACGGTCAGAGAGCTCGTCGGTTGTAAGCCGAGTGATGTACTCCAGCTGGAACTTGGATCTGGCGCGACTAGATGTCGCCACTGTGAGAGACTTGACTTAATGTAACGCCACCACAGGGGCGTTAAGTACGATGTGTACTTCGGTTAAGTCACGGACGGTAATGGGACAGGAGTAAGTCAGTTATGACTTAGTTCGATGGTGAACAAGTACCACTTGGCCTCCGTGGACACAAGGGTAATAGCAAGGACAGGCTCAAGCGCAACGGCGAGCAAAGCAGGGGAGTCAAGCAAAAGTGCGACTCAAGGGATCGGATCGTGAGAACAGACAGCGGTGTGGTATTACACAAGAAGTCAAGTCTACCATACAAGCTAGGTAGCGTGAGACCTATATACTAGTACACGATGTTTGTTAGAGACAAACATATGGCACGATCCTAGGATCTGGGTCCTAGAGAGCTAACAAGGGGAAAGTATGAAACGAGAACAAGGGAATTCCACGGGACAACGCGTGGATCAGAAGTCATCAGCGGATTCTGGAAGTCGCGCCACAGGGCGTCGTAACGGTCATGCGCTAGGCACGAGATAAGAGCCGAGGCGCAGATCGAAGCGGATCATATCGTAAAAGTACAATGGAAGTCTGACACCGAATACGAGTCATGAGATATGAGGCAAGAAGGAGGGAAAAGGGAGAAAATCGTAACAACTAGCCCTTAGTAACATTTGGGCCTAGGAGATTATAGTATAAGGCAGTCATCATTAAAATGATTCCACTACTATAGTATACATCCAAGTCACACAAACTTGAGGCATGACACCCTAGGTGTTATGGAGTTATAGCACTCCTATGGCTGGACTCTACTTTCCCCTACCAAGATCTGGGCTGGTTCTGACTGCTCCTCGGAACCAGATTTACAAACATCTCAAATGTCTTTCCACCTTGTCTTCCCTCCTTCCATCACCGGTCCCCCGGCATCTTTTACAAAGATAGCCCCCGTCAAAAACCATTCGCCTCTGCATGATCGTGCGTCGCAGGCATCGGGCAGCTCTGCGTCCCCAGACGTAATCTGCCACTACTGCAAGCGGCCTGGCCATAAAAAGCCAGACTGCTATAAACTCAAATGGGACCAGGAGAACGCTAAGAAAGGGAGGGCTGGGCAGTGAGGGAAAGCTGCTCAGAATACCATATCTGAGGCGCCAGACTCCATTCCGGCAAACAGGTTTGCTGCGGCCAATAGCATACCTGTACCAAAGAGCCATCTATTTACTATAGTCAATGTGTTACGTCACGGTAGGGACGTTCTCCCGACTTGGGATAGGTTCTCTACAGGGACACTGCACTAAGAGTCACGGGGTCGGTTCGGTGTTCGAAGGGAAGTTCCAAGGAGGAACTTCAGTGAAATATGAACGAGTGGACTATGCTCAGATAGTCCTTGAGTGGATAGGAGGGCTTGCTGGGGTTCGTGAGAGATGGAGTATCAAACAGCTCAATTGCTCGAGTACCGTAAGACACAAGAAGTCAAGTCTGGGGCTACTAGCAGCCAACGCAGACAGTACTTATAGTAATTAGGATACTAGGATGGAGTCACGAACGGATCCTAGTATCAAGTCATCGTAAAGTAATAACGAGTCATAGCACGAGTCATAAGGGCTCGTGCAGTCATAATGAGTCAATACGAGTCATAGCGCTCCACCAGGGTCAAGGGGAACGGCAGTGACTCACCCAAGCAATCACATAGGAGTCATAGCGGCTCCGAGATATCGAGTCAAAGGTCACATGACCTATAAGTCACGAGACACCACGTCACGAGACACGAAGTCTGAAAAGAGAAAAGAGAATAAAATCATACAAGTCGTGACACAATGGCTCTGGCAAAATAGAGGAGGTACATGAGGTACCTCAGGTTTCCCTTTACATAATGAGTGCAAACCACACTCAAATAATGTCAAGATGGATGATGGACAGTGGAGCATCAGCACACTTTACCCCACACATTGAGGACTATGACACCTACACTCCTCACAAAGGTATCGAAGTCCTCCTTGGTGACAGCTCTCTACTCAAGAGCGCTGGCACAGGTACAGTTACTATCTGCACCAATAGAGGCTTCAACCTCAAAATATCAAATGTGCTCCATCTCCCCAACACGCACTCGCATATATTGTCCACCAGCGCCCTAGCAGAAAAGGGTGCTATAGTCAGTTTTGACGCTATGTCTTTTGCCATTAGGCATAATGGGGAAACCATTGCGGAAGGACACAAGGCATCTGGCCTCTACTGGCTAGACAGACAACATATGAATTCAGTCCAAGCACCTGCATCTGCTAGCCTTGATGTCTGGCATAAGCGCATGGGACATATGTCCAAAGATGCACTAAAGAGATATGCTCAAGAGTCTGTAAAAGGACTCAAAATTAATAATTCCTCTGTGGAAGATGGGGTTTGCCATGGCTGTGAACTTGGCAAATCTACCCGTCTACCATTCCCACCTTCCTCCAAACATGCCAAGGAACCCCTTGAAGTCATGCACAGTGATCTTGTTGGCCCCATGCAGAGTAATTCTATTCAGGGCAACAAATACTTCACCACGTTCATAGATGACTACTCCAAAGCAGCAGTAATCATCTTTATGAAATCAAAGGACCAGTTTAAGGACGCCTTTCTACACTATAAGGCATGGGCTGAAAAACAATTAAATAAGCCCATCAAATCCTTACACTCGGACCGTGGTGGCAAGTATGTCAACAACGACTTAAAGCACATACTTGAGGAAGCAGGAATTGAGCATATGCTCACTATGCCTTATTCTCCACAACAGAATGGGAGAGCCAAGCATTTTAACTGTACAGTTATGGAAAAAGGCACTAGCATGCTTCATCATGCAGGCCTTAGCCTTGGCTTTTGGGAACAAGCAGTACACACTGCTGTGCACATATATAATCACACTCCCACTTGTTCTAATCAGTGGAAAACCCCGCTGGAGCTCTGGGATGGTACAGTCCCAGATGTCTCTTACTTTAGAATATTTGGCTGCAAAGCCTACATGTACCCGAACACAACTGGTGCAAACTAGATCCTAAGTCAAAGGAAGCTGTGTTTGTGGGCTATGAACCCTTATCAAAGGGCTATAAACTCTGGGATAGACATAGCCGGTGCTTCATCTCTTCACGAGATGTTACATTTGATGAAGACACCTTCCCATCCCTGAGTGACCTGGCCCGTCACTCCAATTCACCCATTCCATCTCCCTCCTCCAGTGAACCTTCAAGGGGAACCAATGGTGGAGAGATTTTCTTTGTAGTGCCTGGCCCGCCTACAGTGCCTACACCAGCTGTTGCCCCTATGGCACCTCAGACTACACCAGTCTTTGTATTACCACCTCCAGTGCCCGTAGTACCTCAACAGCCTAGCACCCCCACCCACATGCCTGCTCCAGCAGACCAGACCATCTATCATACTCCCCCCTCCCAAGCTCCTATGCCTACCACACCTGCACAACCTCGCACCCACTCCTCTAGGCCTCTGGTAGTCTCTGCGCCTCTACCTGCCCCTAATTTCAACAGGGAAGTGTCTCCCCCTAGGGAAACCCCTAGATCTCCAAGGAACACTCAGGTAACTTCACCTACATGTCCAAGGCAGAGCACAAGGGTACAATTCACAAATCCTCGCTACTTCACAGAGGACAACGATGAATTCGTGCAGGGTAGCAGCAGACTGGGAATGATGGACCTGTTAAACATTGCAGAAGTACCTGGCTACAGGGAACTGCAGACGTATAAACAGGCCATGGAGTCTGACCAAGCTTCTGATTGGCTTGAAGCATGCAAGTATGAACTCGATGCTCTCAGCAAGCTTGCGGTCTGGAGACTTGAACCCCTTCCTGCTAATAGGAAGGTGGTGAAATGTAAATGGGTGTTTAAGAAGAAAGCAGATGGACGCTTTCATGCTAGGCTAGTGGCAAAAGGGTTCACCCAACTAGAGGGGGTGGACTTTGACGAAACCTTCTCCCCAGTTGCCCACTTTGAGTCCTTAAGACTCCTTCTTGCATTGGCTACACTTGAAGATTGGCATATTCACCAGATGGATGTCAAATTGGCATTCCTTCATGGGGAACTGGAGGAAGAAATCTATATGGAGCAACCAGTCGGTTTCATCACAGCTGGCTCCGAGCACCTTGTGTGCCGGTTACAAAAGGCCCTATATGGCCTAAAACAGGCTTCCCACGCATGGAACTTGCAATTCCATGGGGTCCTATGTGACCTAGGCTTTACACAGAAGTACTCTGATGCAGGAGTATATGTGTATCATCTTCAAGAGGGGGGTGACACACTATTTGTGATCTTATATGTAGATGACATCACTATACTTGGAAGCTCCCTATCAAAGATCAATGATCTGAAAGTCTCCCTATCAAGTCAATATGAGATGACTGATCTTGGTGAAATCCAGTCTTACCTAGGTGTTAACATCACCAGAGACCGTGCAAACCGCACCATGGAAATCAACCAATCAGATTACATCCACGATGTGGTCAAGCACTTTGGAATGATAGATTCCAACCCAGTATATACCCCTCTTCCCTCTGGTGCCGAGGCACACTTGATCAAATATGATGATCAGGCCTCTACTTCTGAGATAAAGAAGTATCAACAGATAATTGGGTCTCTGCTGTATGCGCAGATTGGAAGCAGACCTGATATATCATTCACTGTTGTGCACCTTAGCCAATTCGCTTCCAACCCCTCACCACAGCATCTATGCCTAGCAAAATATGTCCTGGCATACCTAAACAGTACTAAGGACTATGCATCACGCTATGCTGGAGGGAATGGCTCAGGTGGAGAAGGCCTCCATGGCTACTGCGACTCTTCTTGGGGAGATCAGGAAGAGAAGCACTCTACCTCTGGTTACATCTTTCTGCTTGCCAATGGAGCCATTTCATGGTGCACCAGAAAGCAGAAGACTATTGCCCAGTCTACCACAGAAGCTGAGTACATGAGCCTCTCTGAGGCGTCAAATCAAGCTCAGTGGTACACTACCTTCCTTGGGGAACTAGGGTATGAGGTCACCTCTCCAATTCCCCTACACTGTGACAACAAGGGTGCTGTAGACTTAGCATTAAACCCTGTCACTGGAAGACGGTCCAAACACATCCTGATCAAACACCATGTAGTCAGGGAATACGTAGAAAACAAGGTCATAGACCTGATACGCACTCCAACAGGGGAAATGGTTGCAGATGGACTTACCAAGTCACTACCCAGAGAACCCTTTGACAAAATGGTCACTGATCTAGGAATGGTGTAATACAGGGACTCAGGAACATCATGCTGAGAACACAGTCAATGGTTGTCAATCCTTGGATTATCAACAAGGATGTCACATTGTTCTATCACAAGCACAACATGTTCTTTGATCTCCTAGAGGTTTAACAGAAGAAGGCTTCAGGAACGTTGAGTTACTGCAAAAAGCAAGCGAAGCTTTTGCAGACTTCCTTTGGGTGTTTTACAACCGTGAAAAGCCCTTCTTAGAGCCCTGAAGGAGTTGGATCTTGACCTGGAGAGCCTACAGATTCCTGGCTCTTCAAAAAATTATCATCTTGTATACAAAGGTCTGGAAACCACACTCCTGAGCTCCAACTTTAACACACCTCTCTTACACATCATGGACTGTCCCAATCATGGAGGGATGTTGAGATGCGACTGCATAAGTCACATGTCTCGTGGGATCTGATTGTGTCAGCCCACATACTAAAAATGGTATCTGTCCCTTATGGACTCATTTGGACACTCCGGACTCATATGGACCGCTTTTGTTTATCTTTATTGTCAGAGTCATATATGGCTCTTATTGTTCTTTATTGTTAAGATACCGGTATTGTCTGCTTTAGGCAGCTATTGTTCTCTGCCCTCCAATGGCATTTCTCTCTCTGGTGCACAGACCACATGTATTGTGTTTGGGTCACCAGTGCGCACAGACCATTCTTACTTAAGCATCCTGTATATAAGGACTGCTGTCTACACTATAACACTTCAGAGTTCCTTCACCCTCTGAAGTGTAAGTTCCTTTCTTCTTTACTCTACTATACCTTTTACTCACAGACGTTCCATAGAACTTGTCTCTTAGGTGTGTAGTAGTAATATATAGAGTTCCTTCACCCTCTGAAGTAACTTGTCTCTTAGCTCTTTGCTATCACCTCGCTTGTTAGTTCTGTGCTTCAACAGTATGCTGGGGAACGCAAAGAATGGGCCACACTGAGCTTAAAAGCCCGCAATGTCTGAGGGACAGTGAGGGGGGAAGTCTATTCTCCTGCTCAATGTAAGGTTGTATTACATGAGCTATATAACAGGGTAAGTTATGTGTGTTAAGGAAAGAAGGTGTGTCAAATAACCAGGGGACCAAGGGGAATGCGAAAATGTGTGGGGAAATGTCTGGGATGAGTGGGAAGCTGAGCTTGCATAGAGTGCAGGAATGTGGTGCTTATTATAGAAAGACTGTAAAAGTGCAGGAGAGAAAAGCATTAGGAATGCCGGAGGGGGGTCACAGCAAGTGTAACAACGGCGCTGAAGACAAAACCAACCTGTGGCAATTAGGCCAGACCACACATCATGGAGCCAGTATGGAGCTGAGGCTGTGGGCCAGGCCGCCGTCCTGCCAAATCTGAAGCCCAAGACGTGGGCCATCAAAAGCTGGGCCGGTGGCACCCATGGGAACGGCTTTCCACAGCTGGCTTTGGCCGGCATCCAGCTTGTGAGCCAGGCCGGCAAATCACTATTAGTGACAGAACAACCAAATCTAAGCAATAAAATAAGCCAGGTTAAACTTATGTCATTTTGCTGATGTAACAAGTGAGGTAAGAGCAAAAAAGGCTAATAGACAAGTTAACTTTAGAGGGGAAGTAAACTCTCTATATATACACACCTAATAGACAAGTTACTATAACACATCTGTGAGTAAAGGTAGTGTAGGAGAGAATAAAAGGGAACTTACACTTCAGAGGGGAAGTAAACTCTGAAGTGTTGTAGTGTAAACAGCAGTCCTTATATACAGGACACTTAAGTAATAATGGTCTGTGCACACTGGTGACCCACATGTGGTCTGTGTGCCAGAGAGAGAAATGCCATTGGAGGGCAGAGAACAATAGCTGCCTAAAGCAGACAATACTGGTATCTTAACAATAGAGAACAATAAGAGCCATATATGACTCTGACAATAAAGATAAACAAAAGTGGTCTGTAGTGATTTCTGGGCCTGGCTTGGCCTGGCTTTAGGGGCTTGGGCTTGGCTTTAGAGGGCTTGGGCTTAGAAAAATGCTAAGCCAGGCCCTAGGCCAAAACTCAGGTCTGGCCTGGGCTTGGCCTGGCTTAGGCCAAGGCTTTTTGTCAAAAGGGTTGTACAATTAATTGGTAGTCAATGTAACACAAAAAGGAAACAAGGCAAAGTGTTGTGGATATAATCTAGATAGACTCATTGTCATCTCTGCATCATTGCCCTTATCCAGTAACATTTCATCCCATGATACTCCCTCTACATCTTCCCACTCTTCATCTTCCAAGTCATCCCTACTATCCAACTCAGTCTCCAGGGAACCTGATGGTGCCAACTCACAGAAAAGTAAGCTGTGTCAGATACTGCTGGGCCTGCATTTTTAAGCAGCATTTAACACATTGCAGAGTACTACTACCAAGGTCAGCACAGCAGGCTGTGTCACTGGTAACATGGTAACATGAGTGGATGTGCAAGAGCACATAGTGCCATGTCTCCATATGGAGTGCAAAGCAAGGTGCAAAGTGTGTCAGTAGGTGACATACTAGTGTGGTTGTACCTATGCAAAAATCAACTTGGAAGTTGTGTTGCTGCAGCTCAGAGCTGGTGTTTTTCTATCTTGTGAAATAAAATTAGGAACAATATGAAAATATTTGGGGAGGTAGATCATCTCAAAAGCCAAGGGGTCCTCTGCCAACTCTAAGCGATCCGATTAACTGTTTCTGAATTATTTGACTTTAGCTGAAGGGTGTCAGCTAATACCCTTCAGCTAATGTCAAATAAATCGAAAACGGCTGATCTGATTGCTTAGCGTTGGCAGAGGACCCCTCGGCTTTTGAGCAAATCCAGCTCCTCAAATATTTTCACAGTTTTCCAAATTTTATTCCAAAAGATAGAAAATGCCAGCTCTGAGCTGCAGCAACACTACGGGCCAAGTTGGAACCACTTAAGACCTTGGTTTGAGGCAAAAAACAATTGATTTTGTTCAAATTCATCAGTTAAGACTTTGTTTCAAATTGTTTGAGACCAAAAACCATTGATTTTGGTTCAAATTTGGTTTAAACTCAGTTTGGTTTGGTTCAAACCAAGTTTGAACCAAACCAAACCATTTATTGAGCACTTATAAAATATTTTTTAATATTTTTTCTTAATCAGTTTGGTTCAGTTTGAACCAGGTTTGGGACCCCCAAACTGTTTAAAATGGTTTGGGTTCAGTTCAAACCCAGTTTGGGTTGGTCTGAGACCAAACTTCCCCAACACTAGTCATGAGAGCATATTGAACTGTGTCAGGCTGTAATTACATAACCACATACTTTGGTTAGTAACTCATGATTGGGACACACCTAACTAGGACTGTTCTTACTTAAACTGTAGCCTAGTACTATCTTCAATATTTCAACACTCTAGCAAAAGCCCTGGGCCTGTGGGCTTGGCCTGGGCTTTCAATATCTGAGGCCAGGCCAAAATCTTTGGCTTGACCAGGGCTTTGGCCTGGCCTGGCCTGGCCTTTTAGGGTCTGGCTGGGCCTGGCTTTGGGCTTGAGGCCAAGCCAAGCAGATCACTAGTGGTCTGTACAGGTCCAGAGTGTCCATAACAGTCCATAAGGGACAGATACCATATATAGTATATGGGCTGACACAATCAGATCCCACAAGACATGTGACTTATGCAGTCATGTCTCAACAGATACTCTCTGCCCAAACCATGATGATGAACTTTGGATGAAGGTGGCTATGACACGACGATGACCCCACCTGCAACCACAGTGACAATAATGATGACAGGACCATGGCTAGCTAGATTTACATAGTTTATTCAGCATGTAGTAGCCAGTAGATGCCAGTAGACATTACAATGAAAAAAAAAAAACATTCCACATAGTTCAGCATTCAAACATGAAGCATCTGTAAAGTGGGACCTGTCAAAAGTTGTCAAAAGTGGTCAGAGACCAGGTCCTGCTTTTACAGATGCAACCAAACACACCTGAACACATTCAGGAGGTTCAGGTCTAGTTCAGGTTCAGGTTCAGAAATTCAGACAAAGTTCAGGTTTGGGTTCAGCACTAGGGGGGCCTGAACCACACTGAACCAAACTTTGGCAACACTATAATTTATGGGTGCTTTAGCTTCACTAGCACAGGAGGTTTTTCCTGATGTGTGGGGGCACCTGGGCACATGAATTGGGAGGGTCCAAGGAGCTTGAGATCAATCCAGAGAGTGGTAGGGTTTGAGTTCAGAAAGGGTTGTGAGCACAGATGATTTGAGCTTGGTGTCATTGTAGGTACCTAGACTTGTGTCCTTGCTTGTGCCAGTGTCCCTGGTGTCATAGCACTTTGTAGGCATTCCACAAATGTGTGTTGCCAGTGGAATCAGATAAGTCAATGATTGACCTGTTTCAACACAGGCCCAGGGACAGACAAACTTGTTGAGGTCAATTGACTCCAACCCAATGCCCCAATTGCAATGCCTCAAATGCCTCAACATTGTTGATATACTTGAAAATGACCTGATAGGAAACCGTCATGATGTCAATAGACATGGCCAAGACCCAGTGTCCTACCTCCGTCAACCTCTACGCAAGGAGAGCTATTCATGTACAGGAAATGGTCGAGGCAGATGTGATTACATGTGAAGAGATGCTCAGGTATACTGTACTATAGCAACAGAAGACGCGTTGGGAGTACATGAAGAAAGTAGTAATGACCAAGCGTCCTACTTCTGTATAGCATTATAAAGACGAGCTGTAAAGCATGTAAAGGATTGAAATTTGGAGACCGTCGACTACACAGCAGAGGCGCTTGCCGATTTACACCCTGCCGAAATTTCACCGCACACGGCGTCTCCTCCTCGAGCGTCCCGCGTGAGCGTATGCACGACCTCTGTCACCGTTGGTACAGTGAGCGTCGACATGAACGCTGTAGGTCGCTCGTCTGGTTGTAGAGGTCGGGTGTTGCTAGACACGACATCAGAAATGACGTGAACCACGAGACGCAGGCGAGATCGAAGCGACGCACATCATGTAAAACAGCGAAAGAACGTAGAGCTTCCCGATCATCGCTTGGATAACTGTCGACCATATCTGTATATTTGTCTGAGAACAGAAAGCAGGTTGTCAGCGTCCGCCGTTCTGGTGAGCTCCCACGAACAAGGCGCCAAAATAATCTTGAGCTGGGACAAAAATGGGGGGTACATACTTGGCGCATGGTCGAGTATTGGACATAAAATACGGACAAGCAGATGGTACAAAGAGTCGGTGGTAGTGCGGATTGCCACACGATGTTCGCAAAGCGGGAGATGCACTATAGTTCCCAACAGAAGCTAAACATACACAACGGGTATCTTCCATAAATACGGGACACACCTTGCGTGCGTGCGCAGCATACACCCGCTGCCTCGTCCGGGTTAGGTAGTGAAGCACTTTGTGTAGTAAATTCAATGATGAGGGCGTGAAGACAGTGTCAAGAGAAGCACAGACGACGCACAGACGCCAGTAAGAATGAGGTCGAGGACTGAGAGGGCTTGAGTGTGCGCAGCACATTATGAGCGATGACAGACTTACACGTGGGGAGTAGAAGAGACATGAAGTCTGTTAAACGCTTCAAAGAGGGCTTTTCTCTAGGAACGGGTTGAGTGCTTACAAGGCCAATATATACCTATCCCTTGGAACGAGGGAATGATGTCCTCGGCTGGGATAACGGTCAACAATTTAACGATTGAAATTATTGACCATAATGACACGACTGTCGAGGCCACCAGAAGTAACACAAGCGGGGTCTGAGTAAGGAACGGTTCAGTGTACTCTTGACGACGGGCGGAGCTACTGACGACGATGAACATGTTCTTGCCCACAAGCTGTTTGTTCTAGTCAGATGGGAGGGAGTACACGATATGGCTGATGACGAACGATATAACAGCGTCGAATCATCAAAGCTTGAACGAGAGCCGATATGAGCAGGTTCTACGAACTGGGTTAGAATACAAACGGGGTTAAGGGCTGAGACAAGAGATTCTCTGCGCCGCACTGGGATTGGGTGGACGTAATCAATCCAGTCCGGAAGTAGCTGGGAAAACTTAAGCGTTAGACGTAGGTCACTGATGACTAGAAAAGCGGGAGAAAGACGTACGAAAAGCCCAAACCGCTGTACGTATGTAGTCCAAGCAGATGCAAAGCATATCCCAGACTGCGCACTTCATAATGGGTAATGAGGCCACGCAGTTCAGAGTCTGGAAGAAACATACAATCCAACCACGGTCAGAAATATGACTATGGTGGCCATAACAGGGCTCTCGCTGAGGTCACGTGCGCAGAACCACTGAGAGAAGTGCACGAAGACGAGACCGGACTCTATTCCCTGAATGAATAAGCCTGCGATTCCCGGACCGAGCACCGAGGCTTGACTCTGCGTAACATCCGGGGGGAGTGGTTGTGGAACCGAAATAGACATAGTGCTATACCCGCGAACTGGCGAATCTGACGAAGAGACAGTAAGAGGGAGGCAGGGAGGGAACAAAAGCGCGGGCCTGGGGTAGAGGTTCGAATGTTGCGATGCGATAACATGCTCCCAAGTATTTATGTGAGGTCGGTCATAGTCTTATAGACGCGGAACCATTCGCGCTCGATCAAGCATGCTTACGCTACATGTAAGTGGTGGTGGCTGACCTGATACTGGTACTGGCACCAGGGCACCCGTGCCAGCGAATACTAAGTGGGCACCCACGCATTCCCAATAGAAGGTACCCCCTAATAGAGGGCACCCCATTACACCTTGAGGGCACCGCGTACTAAGAGGGCGGGCCCCTCGTGGATTTTTTAAAAAACACCGCAGGCTTCCAGATAAGATCCATTGAAGAAAGGTTCTTTAGTAGCCCGAGGTGGCCCGAGGAAGACATGAGTGACTTGGAGTACCGGCCACTCCCTTCTAAAACTGTTAAGTAGTAAAAAGTAACCTAGTTACTACAGGTAGTATCTAATAATCGAAAAATAATTGTCAGACACAGTTACCTCTTGCCTTAGGTCACGACCGGAGCCTCAATAACTACTTGAGCGCCAGTCCCAACGAAGCCTTTTCTTGCAACGGAGTGGGTCAACACAGGAGGTAGAAAGGTGGAATCAAGTTCCGAGCCATTGGCAAGAGTCCGTAGAATCGATAGTCTATCCACCTCTTGATCCACCTTTCTTCCATCTACAGTAAAGCTTCAAGCAAGCTTCAACGCCTGAGTTTGGGTCGTCGCTGATCACGTTGATCACTCGATCACTGGCCCGGCCTTTTGTCGAGATGCCACCTGGAATAAATGACTTACAGCGAAATCCAAAATGGGGGGCCCCTTGCGACCACATTAGGCGTACAGGCTGAGTCTGAAAGGGCGTTCTGTTAACCATGCCGAAGTTTTTTCTCTCACGAAAAATTATTTGTAGTAATTAGAAACAAAATAAAATAAAAATTTGTTGTGATGAAAAGTGAAAATTACTAATCTGGATAACTATTTTATAACTATATATTTGTGAGATACCAAATTTCCCGAGAATTTCAAACTCTACTTAACTATGAACCCCGCATGTCAAATTTGGAGGTCAGCTGTCGTCCATTTTTACTCAAGGGGCCCCCCATTTTGGATTTCGCTGTATCTAGCGCTCTCCGGGTGCTGGCACGGTGGCACCGCAGGTGGTGTCAGCTGATTACAAATATACGTGTCCCTATTTTCCCACCGAAACACGTGATACTATGAGGTGACCCTACTACAGTACCTACCATCCTCTTCTCCCTCTTCTCCCTTCAGACCCTTCTCCCTTCTCGAGGTCTGTCACGTAATTCCCGTTCCAGCCGGACTATATTTTTTAGGTTGACATGAGGTTCCTGTGTCGCGGGCGCCAGAAAGTGCCACGGAAATAAATGCGACAAAACGGATCCAACAGCTGTGGCCGGACGAACCGAGTGGAGGGCGGATGCGCGGGGGTCGCGCATGAGGCAGTACGGTTCTTGCACGTCGCGCAGCTCCACGCGGGCGAAGACGCGCGTGTGCCTCGGCGAGGCAGATCATCGACTCGAGCTGCCGCGTCGTCGCGGTGATGCACTTCTCTCAGGCTGGCGCACATCGCGCGGGCGTCGATGTCGACGCTGCGCAGCTTCACGTACGACTGCACGGGCTTGTGCGAGGCCTCCTCGGCGATCACGCGGTGCTCGCGCAAGCGGCCGTAGCTGTACGTGGACAGCTAGAAAAAAACAAACAAGTCAGCTGGGCATGCGCGGTCTTTGGAATGCATACCCGAATGTCTTCTCTGCCAGTTTTCCGGGTTGTCTTCGAAGTGCTGTGGGAGCTTGTGGTCGGTGGTCTCATTCACCCCGTCGGGGACGGGATAGGGCAGGTCGAAGTGGGAGATGAGATTTATGAGAGTCGACGGAAGGTCGATGTTAGTTGGGGTCCAGCTGAGACCGGATTTCGTAGTGTTGCACCAAGTTACACAATACTCGTGAAATCGCAAGGCACCCCCCACTTATCTTGTGAGATCCCTCAAACATCAATACCTATCTGTTGTATCAAAGAAGGATCGTATCCGAAGGTCTTCCGATCTCTTAAAAAACTTGTATGTAACTTATTATGGCACCTTTGTATTTACTCTGTTGGACACCATCGTAAGCGCCTACTATCAGGCGTCGGTATTTTCTAAATTTACGGGTGAGTTCGATGTTCCAGTGTCAAGATAAAAAGGTTCCTGCACATGATGTTAAACCCACAATCCTGGGGAAGGTAAGAGGATACGTACCTTGTCCCGCGCCTTGGATACTCTACGGAGCCATTTATCACGGAAAGCCTCTCCCTCCGTAGCATACAGATTTGTGCAGGAGAGGCACTGGGTTTGAGATATATGACTGCGGAGTGCCTCGGTGAACTCCTTGCGAAGGGATGAAGATTTAGGAAACGGGCAGGTGTATGTCTCTTGCAGATTTGTGATATGTTGGACAACTAAATTACGAAACCACGTGGCGAGGACGCCAGTGTCGCTTTGGAGGGCGGAGTACGGGCGCTTGGTCTTACGACAGTTATTCCAGGTTCTTGATAGGTTGCTATCGCCATCAACGAAGTCAACAAAGAACGAGAGGAGATTGTCACGGCAACGCTTGCGGAAGCAGATGAGGTCCTGCAGCGCTGGGCCCTCAAACAAGGGTAACGCATCCGCGATAGTTTCAAACGTCATGGGGTGATCAAGAGTGAGGCGGGCCGCAGTTTCCATCTCCGGGATGAGTTGTTTGCTACTCGCAATTGCGTATGCACAGAAGGCCGCCTTTGTGGTTGGCAGAGCTATGTTGCAACGGACAGCAGACGAAACTGTGTCCATGTTATACTTTTGTGAAGCAGCAAGAACGGCCAAGGCTTTCTCATAGGAGTCGGGTATCACCGAGGGGATAGGGTAAAGCAGTGTGAGGAGGCTGTGTAGCACTTCCGCATCTTCAGATACATGTACAACGGGAAGCCCATCGATAGCTTCATCGTCGGGGGGTTGAGGGAGTGAAAACAAATCACTAAAGAAAGGCGACGATATGGCCATGGTCGATTTGTGAACACGGAAGGAAATGAGGTCAGCTGATTGAAGTATGACATCCGCTCCTTGCATGTTTAGGCCTTCCGGTAGAGGTAAGGCTTCTGTTATTGCCAACGTAGAACTTTGACGCGTTTCCCATCGTGTGAATGAGAAATCCGATTCGGCCTGTGGATGAGGTGAGATTTGTCACGTATTGCACTCAGGGTTGTGGAGCTTACTTTTCTTACACTTTCATGGAAAACGGCCACCAATGCAGTCCAAAATTTGCGGATGTTCTCACCGGGAATGGATTTACAATGTTCGCAGTTATCAGATGAGGCGCCTGGGGGCGAAATATGAGAGGATAGGGTGAGATGAAAGGTGGTGATATCAAGACAAGCAGGATCTTCCATGACGGAATCAAGATAGTGGTCGAGCCATAGTGGAATGCTATTCTCGCTAATTTCCACGCAGTTTGGAAAATTTGAGGATTGGTATATGTAAAAATCTGTGCCGAGGCCCAGGTCGAGGTTGCTCAGAACCCGTTGGCGATATTTCCAAAGTTCGCCAAGAGCAGCACAAGATATGATGTTGAGTTTGTCCTCGAAGACATGGATAGTCATGGGACTTTTGAGTGTTTCTTCTGCCGCCAGAAGCGCCTCTTCAAGAAGTTTAAGATCCCATGCGAGAGTGTACACATACGGTGCAGTTTTGGAGAAGGCGAATTTTGGTTTACGCTTGGAAATGCAGTCTCGAATTCGAGTGAGAGCGGTGGTCATTCGGTATTTCTGAGCCATAGAAAGGAGATCAAAGATCTCCCCGATACCTGGGGAAAGAACAGGAGGTACGGGAAACACGAAACTCAAGAGACTGGAAATAGTTGCGTGGCTCTCGGGAAGCTGAACGACCGGAAGTAATATTTCAAGTTCACTCTTGGTTTCAGCATCCCCGGTGGCTCCAGTAGCTGTTATTTATTTTTATCATTGTTGGAAGGCAGTTAGTTCTTGGAACGAGGCTGACCTTCCGGTTCTACATCGTAGCATGTGGCGGCCGTTATTTGTTCTGCAAGAACAGGAGAGCTGTCGATCAAATAAAGTTTCTGGACCCGAAAATCATGAGAGTCACAGGAACGGAGAATTATGTCTGCATGGGGAGAAAGTGAAAATTTCCCTAGCAAGTCTGGCCCGGGTGAGGTTGTGCCGTGTGAAGAAGTTGTAGACATGAGACAGTTCGCTTCCAAGCCACCGTTCTGTTCGTCATAGTTACGCGTCCCGAAAACCGAAATACGAAGACCACTCTGAGACATCTACTACTGTAACCAAAGACAGTACAGTACAGTGCCAGTGGGTGTAATACAGAACTTACAGTACTAGGGAACCCGGACCCTGGGTTCCAGGTGAACTACACTAGGAGAGCACATATACTGGCACCAAAGTCTGAGCTTGGCGAACACCTGCCAGTGGAGAATAGGACTGATGACTCCTAGAATGGCTCGGAACTGATTTACTGAGACGCTGATACTTAGCTCGACCGATACGGAGGATGTCACACAGGGAGAGGTGCAATACGTTCATAACAGAGCAAGGGTCGTCAATGCGTCAACAATCATAATAATTATACAATCATCAGCGTAGCGCACGAACAAGGCTTATCTACGCAGCCTAACGTTCGCACTTACTTCCTCCCACTAGCGGCCCTCGTTCTCGGCGCTCTCGCCTTGGCCTTGGCCGTATCCGCGTCCTTTTCCGTCTCGCTATGTGCCCTCTGCGCCGCCGCCGCCACCTTACGCGTCCGCACGCCCTTGGCAGCAACCGCTGGTGGCTGCTGCTGCAACTCGTCTTCCTCCTTCACATGGATTCGCTCCGGCGTATTCTCCTTCTCCCTGGCCCCACGCGCGCTCTTCGCGGACGCTGCAGTGGCACGCGCCTTGGCAGTAGCAGTGGGTGTCCGCCTGCCTTGGGTAGTAGTGCGCTGCGCACCCGCCGCGCCTTCTTCCAGCTCCGCAGGCTTGCCTTTCCCGCGCCGCGTACGAGTCGCAAGGGGAGGTGCCTCGGGAGGCTCGGCGCGATCGATGGACTCTGGTAGATCGTCTGAGTCTGCGTCGTCGACGTCGCTCGCCTTTGGCTTGGCCGCGCGCCGCTTGACCGTGGCGGCAGCTGGTGCCACGTCCGGTTGGCCGCGTCTCGCTCCCCGACGTATACTCTTCGCGGGCTCTGCTTCTGGCTCTGGATCGGGTGCAGTCGTGGCTAGGGCCTTCGTGCCCCGCGCCGTCTTGCGTGTGGGCTTGCTCGATTCGGGGGGCTCCTGGTCCGTAGACTCGGATGACTTCGTGGCCGTACGCGAACGTCGTCCGGATTCGAGTCTGGACGCAGCGGGCTTTGGTTGTGCAGGAGGTTCGCTGACCTCCGGGGTCACGACTTTCCTCGCCCTGCTCACCGACTTGGCTGGCGCCTGCGCCATCTCCTAGTAGAATCGCGCTGCGTGAATATTTGGATTCGATCACGGTTCTGGTCAAACTCTCACCTCCTTCCCTTCGGCCTCGGCTCTTCGAGTCGTTCGCCTCACGATCGACGCTTTTGGCGCGTTTGCACTGTGCTTTGAAGGTTTGGCCGGTGGTGCGTCAGGTGTTAGTTCGTTGTCGGCGAGCTCTGACACGTCAGTGGGAGTTTCCCGGCCCTCGCGCACGCGGACGGCTGCTGTGGCTCCCGAAGCTGGCCTCGGCAGGCGCGTCGGAGCTGGAGCGGCCACCTCTGGCGCGTCAACTTTGTCACTTTGCCCAGCAGGCTCTTGAGAGGGGTGTTCGGACGGCGTTACAAGCATCTCGTCAACTCCTTCGAAGATCGGAGTGCTTGGTTCTCGCTGTCTTGCACGGGAAAACATCTCGCGTACCCCATCTAGGCGAGGGGTCTCGGGATCCCGGGCCTGCTCCGCCTGGAAGAGCTTACGGACGCCGGCATAAGGCGTCGGCATACCTGCTGCGCGCTTCTCAGAGAAGACATGCCTGAGATCTGACATCTGTGGTGTGGCAGGGAACGAGTTGGTAACAGGGTGGGAATCCGTTTGTGGGGGACACGGATCTTCAACAATCGCTTCATCGTCCTCGGGTATCTCGTCTTGAAGCGCCATGTCTTCGTCACATATTTCCGTCTTGTTGAGGATAGGAACCTCGGGCTGCATACTTCGTCGGCGCTGCATCCCCTCGACCACCTCCTTCATCTTTTCGAGCAGCATAGTAGTCTCAACTTCCTCTTCGTCTTCCTTAATAGCGGGCCAGATCTTGGATGGGGAAGCCACGCCGAGCATCGCTCTTGAATTAGGTGTCTCAGGTCCCAACGAATTACGCCGTGATCCAGGAATATTCTCTCCAAAGAACTCGTCAGGTTGAGTGAGTGCAGAGCGTCTTCGTTCCTGAATGGCCTGCAAAGAAAGAAGCG
Organism: Lactarius sanguifluus; assembly: GCA_021527775.1. NCBI lineage: Eukaryota > Fungi > Basidiomycota > Agaricomycetes > Russulales > Russulaceae > Lactarius > Lactarius sanguifluus. The sequence continues at coordinate 77,422 of JAKEYF010000241.1, forward strand.
TATACATAAGGCCGGCAGTTTGGGAGCAATAAAATCATACCCGTCTTTCCAATTGACTAACTCTTCGTTCTCTCGATTCCGCGTTTGCGTGAGGAGCACTCTTGTCGACAGCAGGGGCCGGGTCCTCAGCAACCGTCCACGGTTTGGCCAAGCTGGTCCAGGCAGCGCCACCTGTCGATTGACGACCTCTGACGCGATCCGCGAGACTGGGAGCCCCGTTGGGCCTGTGAGTTTGCGGTGTCATAAAATATAAACGCTGCTCCGGACGTTGTGGGGTGAGTTGAGGAGTCATTGCACCCCGGTTAGCAAAGTCGCTTTCAGGTTCGCCGTCGCCTCCATGGGATGCATCACCCAAGCCCTCTTCATCCTCGGGCTCTTGTGGTTCATCATCTCGGTCCAAGGGTTCATCTTCATCGGGAGCAGTATACTCCTCGACATCTTCGTGAGCCTTTCGAACAAACAAGTCAGACAACTCGCATGTCCCATAAACTTGCTCCGTTACCTCAGCAATGTCTTGCTCCATGTACTCATCCCTCTCCGGAGACCTCGAAGGAGAGCGGAGGGCATGTATGCTGCTCTTAAAAGCCTCGAGACTCTTGCGCCAGCCAAATATCGGCCTCGAGTCCGATTCTGTGCCCTCGCCGGCACCGTCCTCATGGACCTCCTCGTCGAATTCTTCTAATATGACATCTTGATCGCCTTCGTCTTCCTCGTCCACCTCCATTTGTTCATCGATTGTTGCAACGTGTTCTTCCACTTCACGCTCCTCCAGTTCCTGCTCCTGTTCCATCTCGAAACGCATTGCCGCGCGCTGTGCGGAACGGATCAGTACCGCGCGATGTAACGACGGTCGGGCCGACCGCCGACGTGGTGTCTGAAACTGCTGTGGCTGGTGGGACGGGGCAAGAGGGAAGCCAGGCGCCGGGGGGTGCACGTGTTGGGTCGCTTGGGGTGGAGCAGGAGCATCGGGAGCATCAACTTCTTCCAAAATCACGAGATCCTGCTCTTCCTCCACGACCTGCGGGCGATTTCCTTCGACGAGACGAATGGGCGTGCCGTCCTCTTTGTCCTGTTGGTCATCCTGCTCCTGCTTGAGGGCTTGTTTCAGCGGCGAACTGTTCAACCGGATCGGCGTCTGCAGCACACGCAGGTTGACGCGGGGATCGGGATCAGGACGTGGGGTGAACACTTGGGCACTCTGAATCATGGACAGCCTGAGAACACGCTTCCGAGCAGATCTCGAGGTCGACGCTGACGGGGTAAAAGCCAGGACGGGACGGAGGGCCTTGGGCGGATAGTCGAAGCGAAAACGCTTCTTGTTAATTTCTAGCTCCGAGTTGTTTGACAATGGGACTATTGTGGTGGACGGCTTGGTTTTTGGGAATACTCGACATTTATCGACGAAGAGACCATGTACTCCCAGGACCTCTATAAATGCCTGAGAACCATGATTAGCTGCAGTAAGAGGGGAGGGGGATGAACAACTAACTTTGCGCTCCTGGAAGAATATTTTGGCGTGGAGAGGGCTGACGGTGGGATAATAAAGACGAACACTACAGGATGGGTCACAACCGAAGGTGAGCTCGTCGTCGTCTATTGGGTAAGAAGCTATGACGGTGTCTTCATGGCGTCTCATGAAGCGTAGGACACCGTAACGACCAAATTCAGTGCCGTCCATCGTTCGTTGTCGAAGGGAGGAAGTCAACTCGACGCGGACACGGGTTTCATAGGGTCATGTGATCGTGTCGACTCGACTCTAAACTACAAGTTACACTGTATTTATTTAACGGGACATAGTAGATGTAATGGACAACCCGGGTCCAGAAACATTGCTTCTCTGCGATTGCAGCCGGAGGCTACCATAACGCCATCAGTTATGCTTCACTGTAACTGCATCACGAGACTCATACTCATCGAAATGTATCCCGCGCTTCGGATCAGCGCGACGCTTGTCGAGCGTCTTTCGGACCTTGCTCTCCGGGCGCACCACAATGACGGGTACGGGGGAGTGACTGAGGCAGTACTTCGAGACGCCTCCCACGCTTTGCGCTCCAAAGGCTGCTCCGAACGCCTGTTTCATCTTCCGTGTACCCCGTGTACCAACAACAACGGAGTCAGGGCGGTAGAGCGCAATGAGACGGTCGATCGTCGTCGTGACCTTTCCCGCGATGTACTCGACGATGATGCATAGCTGAGGAGACAAAGACAAATAATATAAGTGTCAACCGGCGCAGCAGTGAACGGACAGATACCTTTCGATCCGGATCGACTTCGACGCATTTCTCTTGTATTCGATGCATAAGATCTCTGGCTTCATCACGGACCACGTCGTGATCTCTCTCTGCATACGCTGATTAGACGGACAATAAGCGAATTGACAAGTCGGATTGACGAACCTAACTCGTCTTGGTCTATCCCACGAAAAACGATAAGCTCGTCTCCGTCCTGTACTAGGCCTTCGATTGCCCAGTCCAGCGCATGACGGCCACTATCATCCGGACTGGAAGCACACAAAAATACGCGCGTGCTTGGGGTACGCTCGTATCCATCTGACTTGACTTGCAAGGTGAATGAGAACATAGATGCCACAGGGTTTTCGAACGTATCAAAGGATACTTTCGACCTATACCCTGCATTCGGACCAACGGTAGAAATCGGGGACTGTACACTTGAAGACGGGGGAGGCAGTATGCCAGACGTCGATGGGCTACCGGATGCCGAGGGGCTAGCTGTAGGAAGTGGAGAATTCAGTGTACTGACGGTACTATGGACGGGGGATGCTGTAGGAAGGACGGGGACTGGCGGGATTGGTGAGGGTTGAAAGAATGGGGAAATTGGCGGAGAACTCGCAGAACTCGCAGAGGGCGTGGTCGGACGGGAGGAATGCTTGAGGGCAGAGCGTCGGGGCTGTTGAGACGGCGGGAATAGCGGGAAAGGTGAATCCATGTTTGACTCGGAGATCGTGCCCAACGACGACCTCAACGGCCTCAACCCTCAAAAGACGCTAAATCACCGACCCCGGCGAGTGCCGATATCTCCCTTTAGCCTCCACCAACGATGTCCAACCCGCCAAGCAAGAGTCCTAGCCCATCCCCCGCGTCAAAAGAACAGTCTCCTTCGTCCGATAAAGACGAAGTGCAGGAGGTAAACCAAGAGGGTGCCAATGACAACCCTCTGCCATCCAATGCTGAGCCCCAAGCTCCCTCATCTTCAACGAGCGCATCTCCACCGTCATCGGGAAATTGGCAGGCAATCTGGTCACCATCCCACAACGCATATTACTTTTACAATACGACCACTCAGGAAACTACTTGGGTCAATCCCCTGCAGCCGAGCGCGAGCGCCTCTTCTTCCCTACCCGCCTCTGCTTCTGCATCTGCCACACCTCCCAACGCTCAAGAAGGGGCGCCCTCCGGGTCTTCCTCTGGTGCGACACATGTACCCGCCTCTGTCGCGCAGATTTACGCGTTGCAGGAGGCCGCCGCTGCGCAGGGCATCGATCCCTCCCTCGCGCACCTCGATCCAACCCTCGCTGGGCCGTCCGCTCCAGGCAGCGCATATAACTTCGCTGCGAGGTTCAACGCGCATACGGGCGCATTTACGAAACCGGACGGACGCGACCCTACCCACCTATCAGAGTACGAACGTATGAAACGCATGAGCTCCGTGTACTTCAATATGGACCAGTGGGAACATGAGGTCGCGGAGAGAACCAAACAGGAAGAGGAAGACGAAGGCAAACGGGAAGAAACGTAAAAGGCCGACTAAGAAGGATTTGGTGCGCAACGCTGTTCGCAAAGTGCACACGCGGCGGTACACTCACCAAACACTTGCAGGAGCGCTTTAAGGAGCAGAAGAGATTGAAGAAGATTGCAAAGACTGCTTGGCTACGCACCTAGATTCCGGCGCGTCTTCAGTTTTTACGTTTCATGATGCCAGTTTTGTTACAATCAGTATATTCATGGGTTGAGGACCCTTCACCCTTCTAGCCATCTCATCTTTTCAACTCGCCAAGAAATGAGAATTGATCGTCCCGTGAGAAATAGCACATTTTTTTGGGAATAGACTGATTGTATACAACACCCCCAAGGAGTCGGCGGGTTCAAAATGCATCTCGAGTTTGTAACGGTGCGTATGTGTAACAAATGTGCGATACCAAAAGCATGAATGGTGCAGGAATGTGACTTCGGAGTGAAATTTTCTACTGCTCCGCGGACTCCGAGGCACCGGAGGCTGGTGTCGGCTGCGGCTTGCGAACAACCAAATCTGCTTGTTGGCTAATGTGCCGAAGTGTCAGGTCAGGTCAGGCGTGACGTTCAGCGAGCGAGTATTAGACTCACAGCCGGAGGCGGAGCAATAACTTGTCTGTGGCTTTCTGCATTTCGGCCCCGGCCTTGATCGCGTGGGCGTACAGCTGCGCGCGGGGGTTCGTCGAGCGTGCCCTGAGTATTTTATTCTGACTGTCGACCCGGCCGAGGATATCCCCTCGCTGAATGAGCGCGACGACCTCCCTTTCCGTATCTTCGACGGTCCATCCGAATGCTGCACTCATGCGCTCGAGCCGAATCGTCGCGAATGGCTGGAAATACAGCACGACCGCGCGGGCACGGATAAGCGCAGTGAGGTTCACGACGTGCGGACCGAGCAGGGGGTCGAGCAAATGACGAGTCTGAAATCAAAGGGAGCTCATCGCACGGGGGAAACAAAACAAAAAAAGATGCGCAGAGCACTTACAGAAGACCTTTCCAGCAGCTCGAGCACGACGCGGAAGTTGCTGGACATCCAGGCGTCCAGAAGCTCTTTCATGCCCTCTCCCTCACCCGCCAGCCCCTCGCCACCCTCCAAGACCCTCAACTTGAGTTCATTGCGCCCCAAAGTCGCGAGCGCACAAAGTGTCGCATACACCCCGATATCTCCCACCGAGACGATATTGCCGGTCCAAGGCAAGAGCGCCGCAGCGGACATCGGCTGTAGGAAGTCCTGCGCCGCTTTTGCGTAGTTCATATTAAACAGGTGCGAAAGCGCGGCGCAAAGTGCAAGCTTCGCCTCCACTGCGTGGTGCAGGTCGACTCGCTTCTGCCCCGAGGAACCTAGCGCGTGACCGAAGCTGGTACCCGAGAGCCCAGACGACGCGATGCTGTCCAACGCGGACTCTGCCTTGAAAACATACGTCGGGATGTGTGAAAAGCTGCGCTGCTCAAGGAGAAGCTACAGCATGGGGAATCAGCTGACAGAACCAAAGTTAGGATGGACAGGGGAGGGCTTGCCTCCAATACGGAGAGACACATGTCGAGCATGTTTTGCGTTGTGGTGCAGAATTCACGCGACTTGGTGTGATGGCGCAAAGCGTTGTCGAAGCCCCCCGTAGCACGGTAAAATGCGCCGAGGTCTCGATGGGCCATTCTGATGCTCTCTTTGATCATGTTCCCGGTATACGTCTTGAGCTCCACTTCGAGCTTCCGGCGATCCGCAGAGTTACGTTCATTGGTCTCCTCGATCCAAGTGAGGTATGGCGTAGGATCGGGGACAAGCTCCTCGAGAGGCGGGAGCCCGACGCCGGGTTGAGTTGCTGTAGTTTTATAAGCGGACAAGATGACTTCGTATAGCCCTGTGTCACGTTGCGACGGTGCGGTGAGGAGCTGAAGAGAGCGATTGAGGGCCTGTGGGGCAAGAGCAGGGGAGTGCATGATGATGTAGATCAAGCGATCCAACGCCGTTCGACCTGCGTCGCGTCAAAGCCCAGCAAATAGGGTGGAATAGCAAGATACAGGCGTACCAGAGTAACTCGATATGTACGCATCGAGGTCGAAAGGATGCGCCTCGTCGACAACGATGGACCATGGGGCTGCTTTGCTAGAAGAAGCCTCTGTTTGAGTAGCGCCGTAGTATTCCATCTCTACCTCTTCAATAGCATCTACATCCATGCTTGACATCTCGTCCGAATTCAGGATACTAGGATACAAGCGCGTAAATGTGTATGGCGCTGCACTATGCGAGGTAGCAGCGCGGCACTCACCAGTGAAAGGGGTAGATACGAGCGATGTTAGATTGGCGGCCCGCATACCGCTCTCTGCCACCCATCATGGCACTCCATAGCAAACGCCTCTCGACCTCTGTCCTCAGGCTGAAAAAGAAATCGACAGCTGCGTCTACCGTGGGTGCACCTGCGCAGCACAATCAGTCGAGCAGGAAAGGGAAAAAGGCGTGGAGGAAGAACGTCGACATTGAAGATCTTGAGGAGACACTTGAGGCTCTTCGCGACGAAGAACGCACGCTAGGGTGCGTTTATTTTCTCCCCATCATTGTTAACCTTAAGTTATGATTTGTTCATAGGTCGACATTACAGAAAAGGACAGACAGCGAGCTGTTCGTCGTCGATACCAAAGGCGACGACAAAGGCACGACGGCTCTCCTCACTTTTCTCACGTTCCCACCTTATAACCCTCTGTTTCTCAGTTCGCAAGTCACTCCCGCGCTTCTCTCGTGCCTCCCTGAAGTCACATCAAATAATCGCCCATCGTTCTGCGGTCCCTGCAGTTTACGCGAGACCTCGAAAGTCTCTCGTGAGTGCCCGCGATAAAGAGCGGCTGCTCAGGATCGCGCGCAAGGACCGCAGGGGCCCGCTAAACAGCATCGTGGACCCTTCTCAACCTGGTGCAGGAAGCGCTCTTCTCGAAGTCTCAGAAGCCGTGAAAAACAGCGGGCAATACGACGTGTGGTCTGCAGAGACGGCGCTGAACGCCGGGGCCAAAGTCAAGGTGCGCGTCGCTCCCCTCCCCACCTCCGCAGTCCTTATGCTCAATAATTTGTGCACAGGCGCCAGATGTCCCCCATCCACGCACCGCGATCGCTCTGCCCGCAGTTCCCGCCCCACATGCCGGAACGTCGTATAATCCACCGGAAGCTGCCCACACCACGCTCCTCCTCGCCGCGCACGAAGCCGAACTGCGCCGCGTACAGGAAGCAGAGGCGCTCGAGGCCACAAAGCTGCGCATTCTCGGCGCACGGAACGCAGACGGCGGCGAGGGAGGCGCGCGGGGTATGCTGATAGACAAGCCGGGAGACGACGATGGGTCGGAGCGGGAGCCCGAGAGCGCTAACGCTGTGAAAAATAACACGGCGGTGCCGCTGCGCAAGACGAAACAGCAGAGACGAAAAGCGGAAAAGTTGCGCGTAGAGGTATGCCCGACACCCCCTTTCACTCCCGCTTATCACATTCCATCTATGGTAGAAACACGCCCTCGTGGAGCGTACGCTGCGTAAACGGCTACACGCGTCCGTTGACTCCGCCAAGTCCCTACGCAAAGCCGCAGACAAGACTCGAGCAGCTCGTGCCCGGGCCGCAGAAGAACGGCGTGTAAAGCAGGCGGCGCTCCTGGCGCAAAGTGGTCTTGCGGGGCAGAAACTAGGCAAACACGTAGTGCGCGAGGGAGAAGTGGACGTGCAGCTCGGCGAGGAGCTCAGCGAGAGCCTGCGTGGCCTTCAGGTGTGTGGTGCGGTCCCGCTGGATCTGTCGTGCAACCGACTGACGTCGTGTGGTGGTAGCCTACAGGCAATTTGTTCCGGGATCGATATTTGAGCATGCAGCACCGAGCGCTGGTCGAACCGCGCGGTCCCGTATTGTGCGTGATCTCCATCATTTGTTGCCCACGTCCGCTTACTAGAATATCCGACGACACAGACCGAAAAAGCACAAGCAGATGGTGGAATACGAAAAGCATGCGTGGAAGCGGTTTTCCTGAGCTTTCTGCTCCTCTTTCCGTACCACCAACGTTACTGTATTTCGCTCATCGGTCTCACACTTGTCTAGTAAATGAAGCCCACTATATACCATGGAACGTCTGCGCATGGGGTTATTGCTCCACTGTATCTTACACTGCCTAGAAGCAGAGGCAGGCTCGATTATTCGTAGCATGAGGTTCATTAAAGCGTTCAAGCGCCGTTAGTGTAATCCATCTGATCTGAGGTCCGTCACTGGTCCGTCCCTAAGCCCGAATGCTCCCTACCTCCGACTAGTGATTCTTGAAGCTCCTATCATGCTTAACCTCAACAGCGTGCGCCAATTTTGACTTTTCTGGCACCTCCTCCCAGATGGGATCGACATCAGGACCGTCGAGGTCACCGGCTCCGTCCCAGCCCCAACACCACACTACACACGGGGTCAGCAACAAAATGTGGATGGGAAGGAAATGTGTGTGCGCACCGTGAGCGGGACCAGGCACAAAATCGATGGGTTCGGCTTCCTCTTCCGTGAAGAGGCGGTCGTGAGGACCAAACCACGAACGATCTTGGGGATCTGTGCGTGGGTTGTCAGGGAGCCCGCCGAGGCGGACATAGCCGCGAATCGTCGTCAAGTTGCGCCGCGGCGGGTGAATAATGTCAAAAACTTTCTGCGAGTGCATCCGTTAGTGCGGCCGACGGACAATACGGAGGTATTTAAAAAAAAAAAAAGATACGTACCCGATCATATGCGAGCTTTACGCGAGGCACCATGAGGATGCGTCCGTACCCGGCTTCCCAATAGTCGTTGCAGATAAGAGAACACTCGCTGGCGGAGCACTCGCCATCGGCGATGCGTGCCATCCGGAAGCGGACGTGCTTGGGCTGGTAGAAGGGTGCAGGGTCGAGGATGGCGACGCCGTTCCAGCAGGACTGGACCTGGACGGGCAGGTGCTGCCGGAAAGCGCACAGACGAGGTGCCGTCGTGGAAAATATTCTCGAAAGGAGCGTTTTCGAGAGCGGTACCGTTGATGTCACGCGCGACCCAATTATCATAGAAGACAGGAGCACCCTAAGCACCTGCAATTAGTTGCGAAGAGTGGCGATAGAAAAAGATGGACGTACGAGCTCATCATGATACATGTAATCTGCGGCGCAGGTAATGCCGGCATTATTCAAACGGACTTGGAAGATAAGCTCGAGAAGGTCGTCGATGCATGGAAGGATATCGTTCATGAACACGATGGTATCAAAGTACTCGTTCTGATCATCTCGCAGCTCGTGGAGGGGCACAAAGGCGGCGTTTCGAACTTCGGCGAGATACTCGATGCGGTGATTGAACGCGCCGCGTGTGCGCTGAGATGTGCGAATGGTAACCCGTATAGACCGACGGAGCGAGCGAGAGCATCAAAAATGCGGAGGAGAGCCTTTGTCTGGTCGGTGGAGCCGTTCTCGTAGATGGACACGAAGACGTTGTGGTAACCCAGGATGGCGGCAACGCGGAAGAGGGTGGCGAAGATGTCTGGAATCACGTCGAAGGAATTGTAGAGGTTGATGGCAAAAAAATACTTGTGCTCTCCGCCGGAGAGGTCGCGCCTATGACTGTAGTACGATGCCTCTTCCTGGCTCGGGCGGGGGATTGGGTCGAGACTGCCGAGGCCGAGATCAAAGAGCCAAGATTTGGACGGAGGCGGGTTGTGGCCAATGAGGGGGGCGTAGCGTTCGCGCGCTTGCTGCACGTACAAGGGGTTAAGATTCCGTGTGCACTCGCGCGTGTAATGGGGCGAAAGTGTGCTGAGGATGTCTAGACGCGTCGTCGCTGTGCGGTGGTGGGAGGAGCCTGACGAGAGGAGGTTGGACGGGGTGAGTTGTGTATAGGCGCGTGTCCGCTACCGCGCCATGAGGTGGAATAATTAGAGTGATACGAGAAGGAGATGAG
>JAKEYF010000242.1:0-86838 GCA_021527775.1 Lactarius sanguifluus
ACAGCTCTCTACTCAAGAGCGTTGGCACGGGTACTGTTACTATCCGCACCAATCGAGGTTTCAACCTCAAAATATCAAATGTGCTCCACCTCCCCAACACGCATTCGCGTATTCTGTCCACCAGTGCCCTAGCAGAAAAGGGTGCTATAGTTAGCTTTGACGCTACATCTTTTGCCATTAGGCACAATGGGGAAACCATTGCAGAAGGACACAAGGCTTCTGGCCTCTATTGGCTAGACGGACACTATATAAACACAGTCCGAGCACCTGCATCTGCTAGCCTTGATGTCTGGCACCAGCGCATGGGACATATGTCCAAAGACGCACTAAAGAGATATGCTCAAGAGTCTGTAAAAGGACTCAAAATTAATGATTCCCCTGTGGAAGACGGACTTTGCCATGGCTGTGAAGTCGGCAAATCTACTCGTCTACCCTTCCCACCTTCCTCTAAACGTGCCAAGGAACCCCTTGAAGTTGTGCACAGTGACCTTGTTGGCCCCATGCAGAGCAACTCTATCCAGGGCAACAAATACTTCGCCACGTTCATAGATGACTACTCCAAAGCTGCAGTAATCATCTTTATGAAATCAAAGGACCAGTTTAAGGACGCCTTTCTACACTACAAGGCGTGGGCTGAAAAACAACTAAATAAGCCCATCAAATCCTTACACTCGGACCGTGGTGGCAAGTATGTCAACAACGACTTAAGACACATCCTTCAGGAAGCAGGAATCGAGCATATGCTCACAATGCCTTATTCTCCACAACAGAATGGGAGAGCCGAGCGTTTTAACCGTACGGTTATGGAAAAAGGCACTAGCATGCTTCATCATGCAGGCCTTAGCCTTGGCTTTTGGGAACAAGCAGTTCACACTGCTGCGCATATATACAATCGCACTCCCACTCGTTCTAATCAGTGGAAAACTCCGCTAGAGCTCTGGGATGGTACAGTCCCAGATGTCTCTTACTTTAGAGTATTTGGCTGCAAAGCCTACTATCATGTACCCGAACACAACCGGCGCAAACTAGATCCTAAGTCAAAGGAAGCCGTGTTTGTGGGCTATGAACCCTTATCAAAGGGTTACAAACTCTGGGATAGACATAGCCGGTGTGTAATGTTCCACCGGACATTCCTTCTTGCGGACTGCGCAAGGCTACTAGCGGGACCTAACGATCACAGAGGATGTCGACTTCACGTACTCGTTCGGCTATTAGCTCACACAAGTGAGACGTAATAGCGTGGCCCAAAGGATATGGACGGCGGTGATGGCCAGAAAGAGTAAGAGACGATCAAAGGCGATAGACAACCGGCCAATGATGTAGAGGAGAGGAGTTGCGACAGACAGCCAGCGACAAGGATAAGCGGATAAGGAAGGGGTAGCAGACAGCGGCAAAGACAGCACACTGGAGCACAGCTAAGGACTAGGACAGGCAACGAGGCAGACAGCCGTCTATTGCAATGCAGAGCCAAATGAACTATCAGCCAACGAATGGCAGTACAAATGGGTGGACAATCCAAGAAGTCAAGCTTAGGTCTTCAGCGACCATAAGCCCCTCTACTTATACGCGTCCAAGGAGGTTTGAACCCCAGCTTGGAACTCCGAAACTCTAGTATACGGGTCCTAGGAATGAGTCACAACTACGTCAGAGATAAGGGTCAGCCAATGGCACAGACAGCTCATGGCACGAGTCAGAGATAAGGGAACATGAGGCATACAGCCATCAAACACGAGGCACAATTGATATGAGTCACAAACACGAGGCATTCTAGGCCAGTCCAGGCACAAGCTCATCTGGACCCATCTGGTGCAGGTCTAGCCAGGTCACGTGCCAGGGTCACGTGACGGGCGGGCGCTAAGATCACGTGCGCTACTCCCAGTATTCTGGATCACTTCGCTGAGCGCTTCCGGGTTCGTAGTAGTAGTGCGTGGGAGACTTAGCTCTTTCTTGGGCATGGTCAGCCACAAGTCTTGCTACTTCAGCCTCTTCTTCCGCGTATTCTTCTGCGCTTTTCCTCCTAGCGGTGTTCGGGGTCTTCCCGTGGGGTGTTCGAGGGACGGTCGAAGGCGAAACCGTAACACGGTGCTTCATCTCTTCACGAGATGTTACATTTGATGAAGACACCTTCCCATCCCTGAGTGACCTGGCCCGTCACTCCACACCACCCATTCCATCTCCCTCCTCCGGTGAACCTTCAAGGGGAACCGATGGTGGTGAGATTTTCTTTGTAGTGCCTGGCCCGCCTACACCAGCTGTTGCCCCTGCAGTACCACAGACTACACCAGTCTTCATACTACCACCCATGGTACCTGCAGCATCTCAACAGCCTAGCACCCCTCTCACACCCCCTAACACTACACCTGCCCCGGCAGACCAGACTATATATCACACTCCCCCTTCCCAAGCCCCACTACCAACCACTCCTGCGCACCCTCGCTAGTGTTTGAAAGTCCGGTCCGGTCCGGTTTTTTTGGACCCGAGAGCCCGGACCGAGACCGAGACCGGTCTTCCGAATTTTCTGGGCCCCAAATAACCGGACTGAACCGACATAGACCGGTCTATGTCGGTTTTTTCCGGTTGCGAGACCGGTCTCAACTGGTTGAGGTTGAGACCGGTTGCGACTGGTAAAGACCAGTCTTGTAGGCCAAGATAACCTACTCTCATAGCAAGGACATGTAGTACTAATTACTGAACAATGTACTGTAGTCTAATTAAAGATGCCCGCCCCATCCGAGTCGTCGACGTTACTCCCCCCCGCGCCGTCGTCGCGCGTTGTCTGTCGCAGCCGAGTTGTCGTCTGTTGCCTTCGAGTCCGTCGTTGTCTGTTGCCTCCGAGTCGTCGTCGTCGTCGTCGTCGTCTGTTGCCTCCGAGTTGTTATCGTTGTCGTTCGGTGTTGATGTTGAAGTTGACACTGGCAAGGTGTTGCCAGCCTCGCCGTCGCTATTGTCGGTCGTCGCCGGCCTTGTCGTCTTCATCCCACCATCGGACAGTCCCCCATCGCTGTGGCTGAGTCGCCGTCGCCACCTCGGGTATGTGGTGTTGGTGGGGTCGTTGATGCTGTCGTTGCCGTCCTGAGTACGCTAAGTCAAGCCGTATCACGATTTCCTAAAGCGGGCTTTCAACTTGAACGTGCTCGCCCGGCCCGGGAGATTGCCAGCTCTGTTCGCGCCTGGAGTCTTAGTCACCTTACTGACTGTGCCCATCCTTCCTTCGCTCATCTCGCAGTTAAGTACGTGTCCGTGTCATGTCCTTCTTGTCAATCTGATACCTCAACCAGCCGCAACAGTACAGCCGATGGCAAGGCGACGACGGCAAGACGAAGACGACCACCTCGACTTGAAGACGACGACCACCACCTCAAGCTCAAGATGACGACGACGGCCTCAAGACGACGACCATGACCACGACCTCAAGACGACGACGACCACCTCAAGACGAAGACAACCACCTCAAGACGACAACCTCAAGACGACGACGACAATCGTCTCAAGACGGCGACGACGATCTCAAGACGACGATGACCACTTCAAGAAGACGACGATCCCCTTAAGACGACGACAAGACGACAAGACGACTACCACGAAGACGACGACAGCGACGATTCGGACAACGACAACGCGATATGATTCAAACATCTCGGACAGATTTATGTAGCTAGTGTAGATAGATACATCATGTAGGCTACTAGTACTCAAACTGTAACACTGTGAATTTTATGGAGTATAATTTGAGCAAAGTGCGAGAAAGAGAAAAGACCGGTTGAGCCCGGTCTTGACCGGTCTTGCATCGGTCTACTGATTTTCGGCAACGCACCGAGACCGAGACCGGACCGCGGTTAGCGGTCTTGATCGGTCTTAGTAATTTCCGGTCCTGGTCGGTCCGGTTCCGGTCCAGTCTCAGTCTTTTTTCAGTCTTGAGACTGGACTTCCAAACACTAACCCTCGCACCCGCACCTCTAGGCCTCCGGTAGTCTCTGCGCCTATACCTGCCCCGAACTTTAATCGGGAAGTGTCTCCTCCTAGGGAAACCCCTAGATCTCCCAGGAACACTCAGGTACCTTTGCCTATTCGTCCTAGGCGGAGCACAAGGGTACGATTCACGAATCCTCGCTATCTACAAGAGGACAACGATGAATTCGTGCAGGGTAGTAGTAGGCTGGGAATGATGGACTTGCTGAATGCGGCCGAGGTTCCTGGTTACAAGGAACCTCAAACGTACAAGCAGGCCATGGAGTCTGACCAAGCTACTGATTGGCTTGAAGCATGCGAGTATGAACTCGATGCTCTCAGTAAGCTTGATGTCTGGAGATTAGAGCCCCTTCCTGCTAATAGGAAGGTGGTAAAATGTAAATGGGTGTTTAAAAAGAAAGCAGATGGACGCTTTCGTGCTAGGCTAGTGGCAAAAGGGTTCACCCAACTAGAGGGGGTGGACTTTGACGAAACTTTCTCCCCAGTTGCCCGCTTTGAGTCCTTGCGACTCCTTCTTGTGTTAGCCACGCTTGAAGATTGGCATATTCACCAGATGGATGTCAAATCGGCATTCCTTCATGGGGAACTGGAGGAAGAAATCTATATGGAGCAACCAGTCGGTTTCGTCACAGCTGGCTCCAAGCACCTTGTGTGCCGGTTACAGAAGGCCCTTTATGGCCTAAAACAGGCTTCCCGTGCATGGAACTTGCAATTCCATGGGGTCCTTTGCGACCTAGGCTTTACGCGGACGTACTCTGATGCAGGAGTATACGTGTATCATCTTCAAGAGGGGGGTGACACGCTATTCGTGATCTTATATGTAGATGACATCACTATACTTGGGAGCTCCCTATCAAAGATCAATGATCTGAAAGCATCTCTATCAAGTTGATATGAGATGACTGATCTTGGTGAAATCCAGTCTTACCTAGGTGTTAATATCACCAGAGACCGTGCAAACCGCACAATGGAAATCAACCAATCAGATTACATCCGCGATGTGGTTGAGCGCTTTGGAATGTTAAACTCCAACCCAGTATATACCCCTCTTCCCTCTGGCGCCGAGGCACACTTGATCAAATATGACGATCAGGCCTCTACTTCTGAGATTAAGAAGTATCAACAGATAATTGGGTCTCTGCTATATGCGCAGATTGGAAGCAGACCCGACATATCCTTCGCTGTTGCGCGCCTTAGCCAATTTGCTTCCAATCCCTCACAACAGCATCTACGCCTAGCAAAATATGTCCTAGCATACCTAAACAGTACCAAGGACTATGCATTACGCTATGCTGGAGGGAATGGCTCAGGTGGAGAAGGCCTTCATGACTACTGCGACTCTTCTTGGGGAGATCAAGAAGAGAAGCACTCCACCTCTGGTTACGTCTTCCTGCTTGCCAATGGAGCCATCTCATGGTGTACCAGAAAGCAGAAGACAATTGCCCAGTCTACCACAGAAGCTGAGTATATGAGCCTCTCTGAGGCGTCAAACCAAGCTCAGTGGTACACTACCTTCCTTGGGGAACTAGGGTATGAGGTTGCCTCCCCTATTCCCCTACACTGTGACAACAAGGGTGCTGTAGACTTAGCACTAAACCCTGTCACTGGAAGACAGTCCAAACACATTCTGATCAAACACCATGTAGTCAGGGAGTACGTGGAGAACAAGGTCATAGACCTGATACGTACTCCTACAGGGGAAATGGTTGCAGATGGACTTACCAAGTCACTGCCCAGAGAACCCTTTGAGAAAATGGTCAATGATCTAGGAATGGTGTAAAGACGAAGACTCAGAAACACTGTGCTGAAAACCCCAGTCAATGGTCGTCGATCCTTGGTTTATCAACAAGGACGTCACATTGTCCTGTAACAAGCACATCATGTTCTCTGATCTTCAAGAGGTTAAACAGAAGGAGGCTTCAGGAACGTCGAACTATTGCAAATAAGCAAGCGAAGCTTTTGCAGACTTCCTTTGGGTCTTTTACAACCACGAAAAGCCCTTCTTAGAACTCTGAAGGAGTTGGATCTTGACTCAGAGAGCCTACAGATTCCGGCTCTTGAAAAGAATATCATCTTATATATAATAGTCAAAAATCTCTTACTTCAGAGCTTCAACTTTAACACACCTCTGTTATTTACACAAATGGACTGTCCCAATCATGGAGGGATGTTGAGACGCGACTGGATAAGTCACATGTCTCGTGAGATCTGATTGTGTCAGCCCACATACTAAATACGGTATCTGTCCCTTATGGACTCTTTTGGACACTCCGGACTCATATGGACCGCTTTTGTTTATCTTTATTGTCAGAGTCATATATGGCTCTTATTGTTCTTTATTGTTAAGATACCGGTATTGTCTGCTTTAGGCAGCTATTGTTCTCTGCCCTCCAATGGCACTTCTCCCTCTGGCGCACAGACCACATGTATTGTGTTTGGGTCACCAGTGCGCACAGACCATTCTTAGCTAAGCGTCCTGTATATAAGGACTGCTGTTTACGCCTCTACACTTCAGAGTTCCCTTCACCTCTGAAGTGTAAGTCCCTTATCTTTACTTCTCATATTACCTTTGCTCATAGACGTTCTATAGTAACTTGTCTATTAGGTATGCAGTTGTAATAGAGTTCCCTTCACCTCTGAAGTTAACTTGTCTATTAGCATTCTTTGCTTTCACTTCACGCTTGTTAGTTCTGCGCTCAACACAGTGCAGCTTCAGAGCTGCTGGTGGGATGCTACACAGGTGGATGATATGTATTACGCATCCGATGGACTTGCCAGCATGACAGATGACTTACTTTCAGCCTGAACGAGATCGGATGCAAGTTCGGGGGCACCAGAGATGCCCGAAGCCTGGAGGGTCATCCGACCAAGCCCCATGCTTGAGACCGTTGAGGGCGCACCACTGACCACGCTGGCCACAGAGGATGCACTGGGTGTGGCAGGCCGATTTTCCGTGAAGAGTGGAACAGGAGGCTTGCAGAGATGCAGGGTGGAGAGGTTGACATTACCTTGACCCTGGCTGCATACGGCACGTATCATGGTGTCCATGTTGTACAGGAGGTCATACATGGCCGTGTTGTGCACCGCCTGTGTTCTGGACAGGTTGTCAATCCTTTCAATGGCTTCTTCTGCAGGATCGTCAGCGCAGCACAGAGATACTGATGTAAAGAACGCACGGAGCATGTTTTTCTTCTTTGAATTTAGCAGTGCCTGTGCCACGGCCGATATTGGGTCGCACTTTATCCTCCTTTTCATACACCACCTACATGCCAATGCGACTCCTTTCTTCGCGGGTGGCTGGGGCTTGCACTTCCGACCATGGACTTTGCAAGGGCCACAAGTGCCCTACACAATGTTGTGAGTACAGAAATATGAATGGGATGATCAGTAGCATACCGGGTCAGTGGGACCATCTTCCAATTCTGAGGCAGACTCGTCAACGACACTTGCATGCCGCTTAGCCTTTTTGCGTGGGCCCGGCGCCGGGTTCTCATCACCGGAACTTGTATGGCGGTCCACAGTGGCGCAACGTCGCGCTGTGGGTTTCTTGGGCGCAGGCACGGAAGGAACAGGTTTCACAGGCAAAGGTTTCGTGGGCGCGAGTCCCTCGGCCTCTGACTCTGGGGAAGACACAACTATCGCACTTCCAGAAGCACCCTTGCGTCGACTGGATGCACGGCGTGCTGGTGTCGGTGATTGAACTGCCGGACGCTTTTGGGCCGTCTTCACCTTCCCGGGAGTCTCGCCTCCATCTTCATCTCCCATCTCAACGTCTTCGTCCACTGTCGGGACGTCAGGAGCGGACGCAGGAACGTGTTCCGTGATGCTACCAGAGCCAGTCTCGGCACTGAATGGATTGGGGTGCTGTCCAGCTGAAAGATCTAATGATCAATCTTGAACGTCAGGTGGTAGTCGACAATGATACACACCTGCGATATCGTCTGTGCGTTTAGCCGGAAGCCACCACTAGTGTTTGGAAGTCCAGTCTCAAGACTGAAAAAAGACTGAGACTGGACCGGAACTGGACTGACCAGGACCGGAAATTACTAAGACCGATCAAGACCGCTAACCACGGTCCGGTCTCGGTCTCGGTGCGTTGCCGAAAATCAGTAGACCGATGCAAGACCGGTCAAGACCGGGCTCAACCGGTCAAGACCGGGCTCAACCGGTCAAGACCGGGCTCAACCGGTCAAGACCGGGCTCAACCGGTCAAGACCGGGCTCAACCGGTCAAGACCAGGCTCAACCGGTCTTTTCTCTTTCTCGCACTTTGCTCAAATTATACTCCATAAAATTCACAGTGTTACAGTTTGAGTACTAGTAGCCTACATGATGTATCTATCTACACTAGCTACATAAATCTGTCCGAGATGTTTAAATCATATCGCGTTGTCGTTGTCCGAATCGTCGCTGTCGTCGTCTTCGTGGTAGTCGTCTTGTCGTCTTGTCGTCGTCTTAAGGGGATCGTCGTCTTCTTGAAGTGGTCGTCGTCGTCTTGAGATCGTCGTCACCGTCTTGAGACGATTGTCGTCGTCGTCTTGAGGTTGTCATCTTGAGGTGGTTGTCTTCGTCTTGAGGTGGTCGTCGTCGTCTTGAGGTCGTGGTCATGGTCGTCGTCTTGAGGCCGTCGTCGTCATCTTGAGCTTGAGGTGGTCGTCGTCGTCTTCAAGTCGAGGTGGTCGTCTTTGTCTTGCCGTCGTCGCCTTGCCATCGGCTGTACTGTTGCGGCTGGTTGAGGTATCAGATTGACAAGAAGGACATGACACAGACACGTACTTAACTGCGAGATGAGCGAAGGAAGGATGGGCACAGTCAGTAAGGTGACTAAGACTCCAGGCGCGAACAGAGCTGGCAATCTCCCGGGCCAGGCGAGCACGTTCAAGTTGAAAGCCCGCTTTAGGAAATCGTGATACGGCTTGACTTAGCGTACTCAGGATGGCAACGACAGCATCAACGACCCCACCAACACCACATACCCGAGGTGGCGACGGCAACTCAGCCACAGCGATGGGGGACTGTCTGACGGTGGGATGAAGACGACAAGGCCGGCGACGACCGACAATAGTGACGGCGAGGCTGGCAACACCTTGCCAGTGTCAACTTCAACATCAACACCGAATGACAACGATAACAACTCGGAGGCAACAGACAATGACGATGACGACGACTCGGAGGCAACAGACAATGACGGACTCGAAGGCAACAGACGACAACTCGGCTGCGACAGACAACGCGCGACGACGGTGCGGGGGGGAGTAATGTCGACGACTCGGATGGGGTGGGCATCTTTAATTAGACTACAGTACATTGTTCAGTAATTAGTACTACATGTCCTTGCTATGAGAGTAGGTTATCTTGGCCTACAAGACTGGTCTTTACCAGTCGCAACCGGTCTCAACCTCAACCAGTTGAGACCGGTCTCGCAACCGGAAAAAACCGACATAGACCAGTCTATGTCGGTTCAGTCCGGTTATTTGGGGCCCAGAAAATTCGGAAGACCGGTCTCGGTCTCGGTCCGGGCTCTCGGGTCCAAAAAAACCGGACCAGACCAGACTTTCAAACACTAGCCACCACCAATAATTGGTGTCCTGAAGACCAATGAGTTTATCAAGGGCCTTCATATGGAGTTGGGTGTTCCACGACGGGTGTTCCACGCTGCCTTCATCGCACAATTTGGACATCTCCTTGAGATCGAGGGCAGCGACATCCGGATTCCTGTTATCATCTTTAGCACTGTCCCACTCGTCACCAACGTATGTGATGATTGGGTGGATGCGCAGCTTATGTTCTAGATTATCATACTTCTCGAAAATCTTATCAACATCCTCCTGTGTAGTGGAATATCTAGTTAGTGTCCGTTGCGATATATTGAGAGCCACTGGCACGTACCAACTCATCGGTGATACATTTCCTATACCATAACTCCTCCACAGTATCGAGATTCTTCTCCCAATACCGGAGCGAGACAAGCCGAATTGCGATTTCCATCAGCTCCTTCTTGTCTTCTGTCAGTTTGTCTACCACTGTCCTGTGATGAGGAGGCATAGTGATATCGATCAATGTCTACGACCGTGCGAGCGGCGTTTTTGGGGGTTCCACCATTTTCAATAGCCTGTGGGAAGCAGCTGATAGCCTCTATCATGTGACAGAAACCCCCACCCTGAGCGGAACATGATAGAATCCCATGGAATCTAAATTGTGCCCTTCACGGGCCATGTGACCATGCACTACTGTAACGAGGTCTCATGTGTCATCCTGGCACACGGAAGACTATCAGAACTCTGGGGCCTGGATTCCAGACTTGAGACACTGTGTTACATCATATATTTGGCAACTATTTGGCACCTATAGTTACATACATAGTACTTTATTTCGCATTTTCGCATTTGTGAATCGTTCATAGTCAGGTCTGTACCTATTTGGTAAGACGTTCCCAGAATATTATGATGAAGGCGGGATTTCCAAGTCAGTTGGCATATGCTGGAAAGATGCCCCCACGCCGCCCCATCTCCCGTGCACCGTCCGGACAGCTTACCACGGCAGGAACACCTTCCACACGTACACCCCCCCCCTCTGCTGCATCCCCGTCGAATCCTCCATCAGAACGTGGACAGCCAACACCATCTGTAACAGGAGAGGTGCAACCCTCTTGTCAGTACCGTTTTCTCAAGAAGCGCACTCCTGCTCCTGATATGCCCCCACCTCCGGTGCCTATGCCCCCACCTTCATTGCCTGAGCCACAGGTAAGGCAATCTTTTACGCCTCTATCGACAGTTCTAATTGATTACTGAGATGGCACCCATTCTGGACGAGTCTCGGGAAGCCAAAGGCCCAGAGGAGGCATGGGTGGCTGCACATCCCACGAGGACACCCATTCTTCACGATGAGCAAATACCCGAAACGCTTGGAGTGGTAGCCGTTCCTATCGAGTTGCAGGACACTGCAGATCCCGAAACAGCACCTATTCGTGACAACTCGCAGGCAACCGCAGCATCTGAGACAGCACTCATTCTTGGTCAGTCTCAGGAATCCGCAGGCCATGAGGTAGTACTCGTTCCCAACAAGTCGCGGGAAACAATGGCTCCTGAGGTATCACATGTTCCTGGCGAGTCACAGGCCGCCGCAAGTCCAGGACCGTCGCGCATTCCTGATGAGTCGTGGGAAACCACAGATCCCGAGGAGGCGCACATTCCTGGAAAGTCGCAGGACACCGCAGCTCCAGGGCTGTCGCGCATTCCCGATGAGTCATGGGAAACCACTGCTTCCATGGCGGCGAACGTGCCCAGAGAGTCACGGGACACCACAACACCCGATGCTGCGCATGTTCCTGACAAGCCTCAGGTAGTGGAAGGCTCAGACGGCGAGGACAAGATGGAAACTGAATCCGTTCTGCAAGATGAGGAAGTTATCAGTGCCACTTCAAGCAACCTTCTCCCTAGATATGTATGTACCTTCTGTATTTTCTCAGCAAAGGTGGAATAGTGATGCCATCACTCCTCACCAGACAGCTAGAGTGCTGTATCCCAATAATCTCCAATCTGGGCGACACTTCCCTGAGGGCTTCTGCAGGCTGCTTATGCTTGACCCATCCGACCACACTGGGGACCTTATGGAGAGATGCACGTTCCTTATGGGCCTCGTACTCGACCTTCATGCGGATCTTTCATATATCAGGGATGGGCTTGACAAGATGAAGCAGGCAGAGCGGCGGACGAAGTAGTGACTGACATTATTGTACCAATACCAGTACTCAAACAATCGCCGATATCGGAGGCGGTCACATGCTGATGACCGTGAGAATGTCAAGTTGAAAGGGAGTACAAGTGTGAGCGAGAATAGTTATGTGAGACGCACACGGGGGATTTGACGAGTCAAGAGAATTGATTCGTTGAGCCTCTTTATAAGTACAAGTACAATAGTATGAAGCACATTTTCAAAACGATTGAAAACACGTGAGTAAGATGCTTGGGGAGTCGTATAGTAAGTCAGGCAAACGCATGAGCCATCGGGCACAATACCGAAGCACGAGACAGTCGCGCTTGCTTCCCATTCGTGGCTGCAAATCGTCCTTTAGACGAGAATGGGTGCGCGCAGCACGGGAACCTTCGAGAGTGTGAGGTCATACAAGTGGTACACATACATCACAACTTCCGTAGCAAGAAATCTGAGCCTGTAAATCAAAAACATAGAAGCTAACAGAGCACGCGAGGATAATCGAAGACCAAAAACGTACATGCCCCTGAAAGGGCGGGTCACAAAGAATCATCTGTAAACACAATTAGGTGTTCAGAGCGTTCAGAGCTGTTCAGAGTGTCCTTGAACGGCTCTGAACAGCTCTGAACACCTACTGCACTTACAGATGCTCATGTACGGGTGAGTTGGAAACAAGCCCGAGGCTGAGCGTGGTACGCACAGTCGCTACCGCCGCTCGGTCCTCTGGCGGAACAAATCTGCCATCCTGAGTAACTGCAAATGTTTCAGGCCGACAGGTGGACGCGCGAATCACCCCAAGAATGATGTACTGTGTATTTCATGGGAGCGATGTCGTCCGTCTGAGGACACGTGTATATCATCCAACAAAACATGTTCAAGTTTGTAAATGTGAATGTTTCAGGCTGATTGGTGGATGCACGAATCACCCCAAGAATAATGTGTACCATGTATTTCATGGGAGCAATGTTGTCTGTCTGAGGACAGTTGTCTATCTTCCGATGAAACATGTTAGTCTGCGAAACATGTAGGGCATCTGCGCAAGTGTGTGTTGCGTCCGCGGAAACACGTCAGTCATCCGTGGGGACAGATGTAATATCTCTTTACATTCTGATTTCAAGTATGCGTCAGATGGTGGTAGAATCATCCCCTAGCTATGTCTGTAGATACATACGTCCCCTGTAGGCTAAGACGAAGCACAAAACTCAGAATACCATTCAGTAGTTCCATGTCCGTGGGAATTGTCTCAGAATGACACCCCTGAATACATCTCTTGTATCACCTGGTGGTCCAGCCAGACAGGAAATCTGAAATAGTGCTTTAAGGTCCAGTCCAGTCCAGTTTTTTAACAGATTTTCAAACGACTGTGACCTTAACCAGTCTAAGACTGGATTGGAAACGAAAAAACCCAGACTGGACTGCTCTGGACTGGTTAATACCGGTCCAAGACCGGTCCGAATGCAACATCGACCGGTCAACTTATTGACCGGTCGATAACCAGTTGTGGTCGGTTGCTCGACGGTTTTCGACCGGTTATTTGTGCATAGCGCACATCACCCGCAGCTTTTTTTTCACACTTGTGCACTCAGAAATCAAGACATTTTTATTCATCTAGTATACAATAATTACAGTAACTTAATGTACTACCTGTAAGCTAAGTCCATAGTGTAATGGGTGCACTACGTCAGTATCGTGGAGTCGCGGCGCCACATTGGTGTCGAAGGGCCATGACGCCGCGTGGGTGTCGAATGGCCACGACGCCGCGTGGGTGTTGAACGGCCATGACGCCGCATGGGTATCAAATGGCCACAATGCCGCGTGGGTGTTGAACAGCCACAACGCCACGTGGGTGTCAAATGGCCACAACGCCGCGTGGGTGTCAAACAGCCACAACGCCGCGTGGGTGTCGAACGGCCACAATGCTGCATGGGTGTTGAACAGCCACGACGCCGCGTGGGTGTCGAACGGCCACAACACCGCATGGGTGTTGAACAGCCACGATGCCGTGTGGGTGTCGATGGGCCATGGCACCACGTTGGTGTCGGAGTGATACAGCGCTGTGTCACTGTCATGGCACCACAGTGCCACATCGGTGTCGATGGGCCACGGCATCGCATCGGTGTCGGAGTGATACAGTGCTGTGTCACTGTCATAGTGCCACGGCGCCGCGTCGGTGTTGAAGGGCCACAACGCCACGTCGATGTTGAAGGGCCACAACGCCACATTGGTGTCGATGGGCCATGGCGCTGCGTCGGTGTCGAGGTACCCAGTGCTGCACAGTGAGGTGGAGCCTGAGACAGCCATTTGAAACCTAGAAAAGACAATGTTAGTTATTAGTTAAAAGGATAAGGGAAAATTAAATCACTTAGCTTCTTTGAGGCCCCTGAGCAAAAGCAACGCAGTTGACAAGTGAGTGTCGGGTGTAGACATTGACAGACACAAGTCACATTGACAACTCGTCCAGTCCGGCGACCTGCGTCCCAGTGAAACCCGCCATTACCAAGCGTCAATATGGCCAAAATTGGGCATAACATACATTTGGTGGTTGCAGGCCAAAATGGACTGAAGTCCAGTCTTTGACTGGTTTAGACCAGTCTTTTCCAGTCCTAAGACTGATCAAGAAGGAGACAGACTGCAGACTGATAACTTCTGAAAATTGAAAAACTGTGACTGAAGTCCAGTCCTCATCAGTCAAAGTCCAGTCCAGTTTCCAGTCTTTTTTCAGTCTATAGGACTGGACCTCAAAGCACTAATCTGAAATATTGTACCACTCATGAGTGTATTTAAACTTCATCATATGTAGCATGATTCCACAAATATCACACTCATCGACCACATATTTCTACCACCTCCTACCATCTTCGCTATGCAGTCCAGGTCTGATCGTCCTTCCGAGACCCCAGCTGTGGAATCCGAGGTTTCTATTCCATCCACCCACGCTCTAGGCAACAGGTTTTCCATCACTCCTCAGGATGCCAGCATTCTGAAGCGATATGTGGAAGAGTTTCAAAAGGCTGACACAGAGACACGGAAGACGATCCTTGAGAAGGCCATGGGGGAGCTATATGCTACTCGGCCCCCAAATGCTACATTTGATAAGAAGGAGGCAAAACAGGTGCGCACATTGAGAATCCATCCATGCCAAGGCTCACTGACACATATGACTCTCAGAAAATAAGGACATGGTTTTACAATCACTACTCTCGTCCTCATCGTCAACTTATCAAGTTTACTCGGAAGTGGTCAGCCCGAAATCCATTCTACCACGAGAACAAGGAAGAGATTACAGAACTTGCGCAGAGCATGTCCGGTGGTCTCAAGCATTCCTGGGAGCCCTGCAAGATGCAATGACCTCGCTATGGAGGAAGCTATCTAGTGAAGAACAAGAGCCATATGTGGAAATAGCAAAGGAGTGGTCAGAGGACAGACCCCCAAGGGATGTCCAAGCCAAGTAAGTTGTAAATTACGTGGTAATGCACCCCACTAATTTACCTGTTTAGAATGGCCCAGGCAGCATTCCGTGGCCAGATAGTTAGGGACTTCCAAACCCAGCTATTCAAGACATGCGGAATGCGGTCAATTGTTCTAGTGGCTTATGCAGATAAAGATGGAAAACCAAGAGCTGCAATGTAAGTCTACCCAGACGAGACTCTGTTCCATACATTTTCATCTACTTGCAGGGATGACTGGAATAGAGTCCTGGACGATGGCATGTCCTTTTCTGACTTCTGCCCTAATTGGAGAAATGCTATGATCTGGCAGGAATGGATGAAATATTGCAGGACGTCCTTCGCACCAGGTTTTAACATCCAAATACAGCTACCAATTCCACCTTATATTTATTATATAGATCATGATCAGAGTATCCCTATAGGACGCTCAAAGACACTCAAGACCAAAGTGAAGCTCATTACAGATGCAGATGGGGAACCAGAGATTCCATCTGTTACTCTGGAGGATGGCTACTCCACAAAGGTCGTTCAGATGGCACTGAGGGATTACTGTCATGCACATATCCATGAGTTGAGCTTATTATTTGCACATACACATGGCACAGTTCTGTATAACATATATGAGTTAGGGTTCATCTCCGGAAGGAAGAATGCAACTATCCCATGGAGTAAACTTTCCCGTGACCCAACGGCATGGATTGAAGAAGAATGCTGCCCTGTGGGGTTTCCATGGGTGGACCCATCTAAGCTCTGTCTGGCTCTGGTATTCCAACTGCTAGACCACTGGAGGCAACGCCGGAAGGAAGGGTTGATTCCCTTGATCTGGAACCCATCCTGTGAGCTCCTTTCTAACATAGATCAGCCTGCTCAGCGTGTCCGGAATCTGCAATGGACCAACAGAAGATGTTCCAACTTTGATGAGCCAGAGTCTGACCGTATCAGTGAAGAGGAAGATTTTACAAACGAAATTCGTGGTTTGCATTCTCCATCTGTGACTCCACCTCTTCCACCATCTCCATCCCCATCTCCACTTCGTAGAAATGAGACTGAACGGACATCCACTCCCAGTAAGCAGCCTACCATTTCTCTTATGGTTATACACATTCATGCACACTATCTTATAGACACTGGCGAATCATCATGCCTCCCTCTGTCAAACATGTCAAGGCCAGACACCTTCCAGACACTTCCTCGGAGGCTGAGAGGGACTCCAATCGTACCTACACCGTACAACGACTCAGATGTGCCAGAGCTCAAGCAAGGGCGACTCAAGCGAGTGGTTAAGGTGACACACAAAGCCAGGTATGCAATTACAGTAGAGACATGACACTATGATCTGACTATTATAAAGGAATGCAGACACTGGTAGGGGCTCAGGTGGAATTGATCCATCAGTAAGAATACAGGCAACTTCCAACTTTCTAACTGGTGTGCCAGCAGGAAAGCAGTGCAAGTTGCACAAGTTCACAAGTCAGTTATTTAATATAAATATAAATAACATATATTTATTTGATTAAAATGATTAAATATCTAATCTATTTTTTTATTATTATTGCTGTTTACAACTTTGGACACACAAAATAAAATAAAAAGAATCCATTTATTGCATAATAAAACATGTACAGTCTAATTAATCTATTGCCTCCCCGTCCCATTCCAGACCCTGCTGCCTCATCGTTGTCACTGTTGCCAGCGGTGGCGTCGCGGGGCTTGTTCGGGACTTGTGCGTGGGGGTGTCGTGACGAGTTTGCGGTTGGGTTGGCGGGTCGGGTAGCGGTCTGGGGCTGGAGTTGTGGCATGGCGGGGCTTGCCGTGTTGCGGTGTTGCAGCGGGTTTGCGGTCGAGGGGGCCTTGCGCGTTGTATTGGCTTGTGTGCAATGGGTTGCGGTTGCGGCGTGGCATGGGCCTACCGTGTTGAGGTGGTGTTGCGGGGTCCTGCACCCTGTGTTGGCTGGCGTGGCGAGTCACGGTCACGGTCGTAGGGCTGGAGTTGCGGGACATGCCGTGCTGCGGAGGTGTTGCGACGGGGCTTGAGCGTGGTGACGGGGTGCGGTAGTGGGAACTGTGTCGCGATAGTGTCACAGTGGGACTTAAAGCAGCAGCTGGCATCACGGTGAGTGGCCTGGTTGAGGTGGTGGCGGCCATAGGCTTGCGTATAGCGGGCAGCGGCAGCGATACCTGGTGAGAATGAATGAAACAAAAAACAAAAAAAAATGTATCTAGATGTTGGCCCGCACTGTATTACAGGCTCCTGCAGCAGCAGGCCTGTGTCGCGGTGAGTGGCCTGGTTGAGGCGGTTGCGGTGGTGGTGGCGGCCACGGGCTTGTAGGTAGCGGGCGGCAACGGCGGGGACTTTGACATGCTTGAGGTGTAACGTAACAGCTCTGCAATGCGGGTGAGAACGAATGAAACAAACAAACAAAAAAAAAAAAATCTGGATGTTGGTCCCCGTTGTATTGCAGGGTTCCTGTGCCGTGTCGGGGTGGTGTGTGAAGGGATTTGCGTGCCGTGAATTCATGGCGTCGTGGCAGGGTTTTCACATGGCAGATGGCGCTGTAAAGGATCATGCACGCCGTGGCATGGCAGCGGTGGCAGCAGACATCCGCATGGCGGAGGCTGGAGTTGGTGGCTACAGGCTTGCGTGCGGCGAATGGCGGTGGTGGGGACTGCAAGGCTTGAGGAGACACAATAACAAGAAAAAAAAACATACTCATCTTCATATCACAAGTGACGTCGTCGCGGTCATGATGCTTACATGCCTGCTAATGGAGTGGCAGTGGGATGGGGCCTGCTGTTGGGACCATGGCGGTTGGCGGTTGGGGTTGCAACGTCGGAGCAGTGACGAGGGCGGTGCGGCTGAGGGGCGGCAGGGGTGGCGAGGAGGCGATGTGTTGACGTGTCAAGCGGGCGGGGACTTAATCTGTGGCGTGGGAAGTGGGTCAGTTACATGGTTTTGTACTGTACCCACACGTCACCGCGTCACCACTTCTTTCTACGCTCCTCTACGAGGGTTTTTTTTTTTCTTTTTTCCTTTTCTTTAATGGATCTCTTTAGGGACCTACCGCCCATACCTGCTCCCGCGGACCACGTCCTACGCAAGAGGGACAACTGAATCCCTTCTGCAGACGTGAAGACGGGGCCGACTACGATCTGAGCTTTTGGTCTTGTGCAAAAGGTACGTTTTTTTTTCTTTTGTTTCGCTCGGCTTCTCACTAGTGATGCAGAGCCTTTTCCCCCCTCCTCTCCAACATATGCAAGCCCGCCCACACGCCTCGTGACATAAGTCAGTTGTGTGTTTTTTCTTTCTCTTCCGCTCTATCCTGAATTGTTGCAGGACGACGGGGCAACATGCCATCCCTTCGTGGACGCAAGCATTTCTGCCCGCCTACACTGACACGTCGCCACCCTTCGTTAAGTTTTTTTTTTTTTTTCCTTCATTTACTCATCGTCGTACCCTTCACTACTACGCCAGCCCACCCCCACAAGCCTGGGCAAACCCACCATGTCACGTTGCGATCCAGGCCCTGCCGCGTCGTCACGTCGCCACCGCTATGCCAGCCCATGCCACTCCAACCGCGCCACGCCACCACGACACCGGACAGCTGTGCACAAGCCCCACCGTGACGCCGCTGCTACATAGCGCACAAGGCCCTGTCACCGCCAACACCAGACACCACCGCACCACGGAAAGCCCCATCGTGCAACCTCACAGACAAGGTTCGATCCCACGCCACCGCCTCCGTCTCGCCGCTGCATTCAAGCCCGTGGCTGCCCATGACCCTGTCGCGATGCCACGCCGCGGCCCCAATCGCGCTACACGTCACTCCACCACGCCGGCCCACCGCTTCCACGCTACACGGCGCACGTACCCGAGACCGCCAAGCCACCGCAACACGGCTAGCCCCGCCGTGCCACATCACAACACCGGCCCCGGTCCCGCCACTTGTTACCCCTACTGTAGCACTAGTAGTAGCTTTATGTATTTCTTTGATTCTGAATAAAATATTATTTTATGCTACACACCTAATGTGATGGTGACCTCCTGTGACTTCACTATCATATGACTAAAAATTAGTATGACAAATATGACATAACAAATATCAAAACAAATATATGACAAATATATAACTTAGATGATATGCCTAATACTTGGACTTGTATGACTTTCTTGACTTTCTGAACTTGTCCTGACTTGCTGGTCATCGCTCAGTAAGAAACTTTTTGAAGAATCAGACATGGCTTGTGGACATGCCAAATTGCTAACTTTATGGGTTGTACCAGGTGGTGCCACCAGGTGCCAGGTGGTACAACCCCCATCAAGCAACTCGTACAAATACTGATGCCTGCATACCTTGAAAGAGATCATTAGTCGTATAGCAATACTTCATAGAAATATTAGAACTCATGTAAATGGAAACAGACCATAGGGCGTGTTGCCTTCTCCATTCTGGAAACTCATGGTAGTTGCCTTGTCCATTTCAGAACCCTCATACGGATATATCCTCTTGACAGAGCGCAGAAGGTAACTCTTCCATTTCAAGACGGCTCATGGGTGTTTCATCTTGCGTTTCTGAATCAAGCACGGAGTTTGCATCTTCCATTGTTAAGACACTGATGGAAGTTGTCCATTCCGTGTCTGGAAAACCTATGAAAGGTGTATCCTCCATGTTTTGAATCCACAATGAAGCTCATTCTTCTGCTTTGGGAAATGACATGTACATTCACTCTTCCATAACTGGAAAAGTCACAGATGCTCACTCTTCCGCTTTGGTAACCAACCGACATGGAGCTGATCTGTCTGGATTTGGTACTCTGTGTAGCTCATGTATTTCTGGTCATTGGTGACAGTTTATGCCAATTGACTTGTCGCATTTCCATACCCCTGATGCTCTGAGACATATTGCATAAACATATAGACTACTAGTACCATGCGTTCGAAGTTATATCATATATGACTGACTTGTAGGTACTGGATGGCTGGACATGGTTTAGCATCAAGCAGGAGGATATTATGCATTGAAGTTGACAGAGTCGTCGAACATGCATTGGTCCAGAGCCACATGTGGAAGTCAATTTCTTTTGTGTGTTGAAGAGTCACATGCAAGAGTCAATTTCCATGAAGCATTGAGACACAGGAGGTTGATTTGACTCCTGTGAACGGGAGTTGAATCTTCAACACATGGGAACAACCAACTTCCGTGAGTCTGCGAGACATGGAAGTTATGAACTTCTGTGATTCTGCAAGACATGGAAGTTATGAACTTCCATCAACACACAGAAGGTATGAACTGCCGTCAACCACATGGCAGTTATGAACTTCCGTCACCCACACGGAAGTTATAAACTTCTGTCAGCGACACGGAAGGTATGAACTTCCATCACCCACCCAGAAGTCATAAACTTCCGTCGGTCACACGGAAGGTATGAACTTCCGTTGGCCACACGGAAGTTATGAACGTCCGTCGGCCACATGGAAGGTATTACCTTCCGTCACCCACCCGGAAGGTATGAACTTCCGTCAGCTACACGGAAGGTATGAACTTCCGTTACTCACACCAAAGTTATGAACTTCCATCACCCACATGGGAGGTATGAACTTCCGTCGGCCACACAGAAGTTATAAACTTCCGTCAGCCACACGGAAGGTATGAACTTCTGTCAGCTACACGGAAGGTATGAACTTCCGTCACTCACACTGAAGTTATGAACTTCTGTCAGCCACACGGGAGGTATGAACTTCCGTCTGCCACACGGAAGGTATGAACTTCCATCAGCCACATGGGAGGTATTAACTTCCGTCACCTATATGGAAGGTATGAACTTCCGTCAGCTACACGGAAGGTACGAACTTCCATCACTCACATGGAAGTTATGAACATCCATCACCCACACGGAAGGTATGAACTTCCGTCACCCACACGGAAGGTATTAACTTCCCCCACATGGAAGGTATGAACTTCCGTCAACACACGGAAGGTATGAACTTCCGTCGGCCACATGGAAGGTATGAACATCCGTCAGCCACACGGAAGGTATTAACTTCCATCACCCACATGGAAAGTATGAACTTCCGTCAGCTACATGGAGGGTATGAACTTCTGTCACTCACACGGAAGAAGTTATCAACTTCTGTCACTCACACAGAAGTTATCAACTTCACTCACCCACCCTCGAGACACGGGAGGTTGATTCAACTCCTGTGAGTCTTCAACACATGGGACAAATAAACTTCCGTGTGAGTCTGTGAGACATGGACATTATTAGTTTCTGTCAGCCATATGGAAGAATCATCTGCCATAGAGCTTTGAGACATGGCAGGTTGATTCAACTTCTGTATGTCTGTGAGACACGGGAGATATGAGCTTCAGCCACACGGAAGAAACAGCTTCCATAGAGCTTCGAGATATGGGAAGTTGATTCAACTCCCATGAGTCTTCAACACACAGGAACAATTAACTTCCATGAGTCTATGAGAGACGGGAAGTTATGAGTGTCCGTCAGCCACATGGCAGAATCAATGTCTGTGAAGCGTCGCGACACGGGAGGTTGATTCAACGTCCGTGAGTCTGAGGCTTTGTGACATGGAAGAATCAACTATCAACATACCACAGAAGTCAATTGATCCTGTGTGTTGAAGAGTTAGCCTATGGGGCTGACGGAGGCTCATTTCTATCATGTCTCGCAGACTCACAGAAGTCAATTGTTCCTGTGGCTTAAAGACTCATGGAAGTTCCCCATCCATCACTGGCAAATCATGGAAGCTTGGTCTTTTGGCAACCAAGATGGAAGATCCATCTTCTGTCTCACACAACTCACAGGAGGTATATCTTCTGTATCAGGAAACTATATGGAATCTTAGCCTTCAGTAGTGGGAACTTACATGGGAGTTCAGCCTTCCATTTCCAGCCACAACATGGATGTTTCTACTTCCAACTTTGGTGTTTCATCTATTTTGTGAACAGACATGGAAGTAGATTCTTCCATTCTGGAAAACTCATAAGGTGTTCAGAAAAGGCCATGGATGTTGATTATTACATGTATATAAAGGAAATCAATGTCGTCTCTTCTGCTGTGGCTAAATCAAGTAGTTTCAATGTATAATTACTTCATCCAGGGTAATATACTTCAGGAACCTGGATTTGTGCACATTACTATGTACATTTAAACATACATATGAAGTCCCTCAAAATTTCGTACTTTGGAATATTGCCTCAGAGGAAAATCCCTGAACCAACATCGGGTGGCCCATGAATTCCAGAAAAATCTGGGGCATTGGCCAACGTCGGTTGGCCCATGAGTCATGAGGGGTTCTGCCTGTCGGGTGGCCCATCAATGATGGAATTGATGGCAGATCATTATGTGGATGACTCGATCCTAGGACTCGTTCGTGACTTGTTGCGATCGGACTCTTTGGTATGGACTGCGGCCTCGTGGGGTTCTGACTACCCTAGTATTAGTCAGGGACAGTTGTCTCAGTCAGCTTGTTGTGGTTATCACATGTCTCGTAGTACGGACTTGACTCATACCTAGGACAGTTGTAGTAGGGTTCGAGCTATTATGGCTACTGGGTACCTTACATTCAGGAGGAGCTTCAAAGCCCCTCGTCAACTGTATATCTAGTGGACAGTGCGAAGACCGAGCTCCTCAGCTTGGTCTTCTTGAAATCCTACTTCGATCCTGCTCTCTCTCCTCTCCTCGTCCATATTCTCCTCGTCCCCTGTCTAGTGCCGCGTCTCGCCTTAGTAAGGGAGATCGCCCAGCAACGTGTACGCCTGGTGGAACTCGCCCCAGTGCTCATAGCAGTCACGTTCCTCCTGAGGACGTGTACTCGTATTCGCTAAGTCACCCCTTGTCCATCGAGCCACTCTGTCCCCGCTCAAGTTGAGCTTCGTTAGGCAGACCTAACGCAACATTAAGACCAAGCTACTCCCATAAACGACACAGTGGCATCCATGACAGGCGATCGGTGGGGTTGGAACCAAGTCCAATCATATATTATCCCAAGAAGAGGTAGTGATTTCAGGTCCAGTTGCCCAAACCGGAAAAAAAACCGCAACCCAACCGGACTGCGACCGGAAACAACCGGATTTTCGGTTGCAGTTGGGGCCCGGCACAACAATGTGCGGTTGCGGTCACTGTGATTACGTCGCGTTCTCCAACCGGTTGCGACCGACTACAACCGGTTGCAACCGTTTTTGCGTGGACATTTTCCGTGGTATCTTGTGTGGTATTCAAAGTAGTACTATAGCAAATAACAAACTATTGTAGACAACACAAATATAGAGCCTGTCATCCCTGCCCCCTGCTGACATTGCGTCACCACCGTTGTCTGCCACGTCGTCTTGAGTCGTTGTCGTCACTGTTGCGGGCTGTGGGCTTGCGGCCGTTTGATGTTGCCTTGTGGGTGCCGATGTTGTCGTTATCGTCGTGGTCGAGTCGAACGCTCCATCGTTGTGGTTGAGCTCAAGGTTGAGCTGTTGTCGTTGTTCCAGCCGCTGGTGTCATAGCGGATGTCGTCGGAGTCGCGTTTGGGGCAGACGCATTGGACTTGCGTTGTCGGCGGTCTTGTGTTGGCGGGACGGCACCTGTAGTTGGTAGGTTGACTCGGGGCCGTGCTTCGTCTTGACATTGTCGTGGTTAGTGTGGCGTTGGCGGGGTTGCTGTTTGCACTGTCGTAGTCATCTGGTGGGTGTACGCCGAGGCTGAGTCACGCACGTCACGGGTCCCTAAAGTGCAATTTGTGCCCGGCCCGAGTGATCACCGCAATTTGCCAGTTTTGTTTGTGGTCTGAATCTGAATTCCTTGCTTACTGAATCACAGCAACGACAACGCAGCAACACACCTCAAGCTGTACGCACCACCAACTGCCCCCAATCCGGTTATGTCGCCCGGGCCTCACACGACGACGACAATGACGCAAGGCAGCAACACCACTCCAACCACGACAGCGACGATGCAAGGCCGCAGCAACATCGTTTCAACCACGACGGTCAACAACGTGCAACATGACAATGTGACCCAACAAGACGACAATGACCTAGATGGACTACGACGGGGCGATGTCAACCACGGCAAGAACGACAACAACAGCAACAGCATCAACAACGCGCAACACGACAATGTGGCACGACAAGTTGAATGGACCATGACGGCGATGACTCGGACGGTGACTCAGAGCACGGCAGTGGCGAGGATGGTCATAATGTAACTGTAGCTAGTGTAAAAATATACTTGTTCTGTAATAGATAATAGACTTGTGTCAATCTGCACTGATTCTGTAGCACCATTGACTGTACGGAAATTGACCCTAGCCAGCGGTTGGAACCGGTTCCAACCGACGACAACCGGTTGCCCAACCGACAATCACCGGTCAGTCGTGGTCTGGTTGTCGGTTGTGCCATGGCCGGAAAAGGACCAACCGGTTGCGGTTTCGGTTGTGGCCAAAAGGGGTAAACAACCGGACCCGACTGGACCTGAAATCACTAAGAAGAGGGGAACGAAACGTCCCCACACGTTATCTGAAAGCTGCTAGGTGGAGGACACACAGAGGAGAAACCGGATACTTCGTCGACTTCCCTAACTGACCGAGTCAGTACTACCCAGTTGAGTTCAGCTTCGAGCATACCTGCTGGTGCATACTCGCAACAAACGATGCAGGAATACAAACAGTAGTCAGACCAACGACGCATGAATACCGGTGCGACATCCTAGAGAGCGAAGTAGTCCCCACAGCGAGGGTTGGACCTATTGACGGCGCAGTCACCACAAGCACCACGGAAGAAGACTCCGGATCGGATAGAAACAGCGAAGAATCCGAAGAAGACCACCTCTCGCAGGTAAATGCGGAGGAGGAAGAAGAATTAGCGAACCTAGCCCAAGGAATTACGATTGGGGATGCACCACAAGCTGAGCAGATCACCGTTCACCCACCAGTCGAGATGACAACCACACAGTTAGAACCAACGTACCAGGTCCAAATAGACCCCGTACAATTACCACAAGACAGAGTCCCAGAAGACCTACTCCCCATCAACCCCAGCACGGGACATCGAATGACCGCGGATGACGCGGCCCTCATGAGAGCTATCGGACCCGACGAACCGGACCCTCCAGGAGGAGGAGGACCACCAGGCGGAGGTCCAGGAAGAGGCCACCCACACGGGGGAGGAGGCGGAGGACCCGGAGGAGGCGGATTCCCAGGAGCAATCCCCGCCGGTAACCCACCTCGATCATCAGACAGACTCCTAGGCAACCCTCCCATGGTTTTCAACGGCGATCGCACCAAAGCCCTGCAATTTAGAGCACAGTGGAACCTCTACCAAGGAATCAACAGTACGAGCGACATCATGTGCAACTACTACCACCGATCACTCCTCTTCCTTGGCTACATCCAAGGAGAGATGGTCAACAAATGGGTAATGTACATGACCGACTGGCTGATGCGCCAGACAGAGGCCAGATTCCCTGAACACACCCGACGCCTCTGGGAAGAGACCCTTAACGCCTTCACCCGACGATTCGCCAACACAATGGAAAAGGAACAAGCACAGGCAGAGCTGCGCAAGGGCGTCCATATGAAGGAAGGGGACATTGACAGCTATGTGGCTACTTTTGAACGCCTAGCCTGACAAGCTGACTACAACCTCGATGCCCCTCAAACGCTGGACCTATTCACAGCAGGGCTACCGAAGGCACTGTTTACTAAAGTCTACGAACAATACAAACCCGCAACGTTCGAAGCATGGAAACAGGTGGCGCTGAAGAAGCAACAGCAGTACATGCACCTACAGGCACGTCTTAACTCATTAAAAACACCCACTCCACGAACTACTCCACGCCCTAGCCTGTGGGGAAATCCCCAAAGCGGATGGACACCGAAGAACCTTCCCCATCACCAGAACCCTAACGCAATGGACACCTCCGCAGACAGAACGCGGGCACGAGGTGCGGAAGCAGAAGACACCCAGGGGAGGCTCGCCGGAGCAGAGTTTATACTCAACCAGCAGAGGCCACCCTACCCGCCCAGAGGAGGACCGAGGGGACGAGGCAGGGGAAGGGGACCACCCCGAGACGCAAGGGAAGTGATCTGCTATACCTGTAATCAAAAAGGACACTTCAGTCGTGACTGCCCACAGCATCGTAACAATGCGCAGAGCAGCAACAGTAGAAGGTCGGACACAGACTACTACACCCAAGAACCAAGAACGCAAGTACGCGCAGCAGCAACCCCGCAACAACAGGCCCAGGAGTGGCTCCAGGGAGTGGCCGGAGCGCCAGATGAAGTAAAAGATCTGGTCCTTCAAGAACTATGGGGAAAAGAGGGTTTTCCAAACGCCTGAACCTGACGGCCTGGGTGAGGGCGCTCCATTGTAACTCTGTAATAATCACACGCTACCGATCGTTGAGAATTCCAGTTTCCGTCCGAACAAGTTACAACATGGCCGAAGTAAGAGCACTAGTGGACTTGGGGGCCACAGACAGTTTCATCAAGCCCGCATTCGCGAAGCGGATGGGGATTGGTCTCAAAGAACTGGAGACCCCAAAAAAGATATGGAACATCGATAACTCAGAGAACAAAGCAGGGCTAATCATGCACTGTGCAGACCTCGATGTACAGACTAAAGGAACCCACAAAACGATGCAGTTCCTATGTTACGATTTTCCCCTTCGCTTCTGTCTATTCTTTTTCGTCTTGTGACTCGTACTCTATGTCGACCCTCCATTGTACTTTTACGATATGATCCGCTTCGATCCGCATCTCTGCTCTTATCTCGCGCCTAGCGCATGACCGTTATGACACCCCGTATCGCGACTTCCAGAACCCGCTGACGACTTCTGATCCACGCGTCGTCCCGCGGGATTCCCTTGTTCTCTTTTCATACTCTCCCTTTGTTAGCTCTCTAGGACCCGGATCCTAGGATCGCACCATATGTTTGTCCCTGACAAACATCGTGTACTAGTATATAAGTCTCACGCTACCTAGCTTGTACGGTAGACTTGACTTCTTGTGTAATACCACACCGCTGTCTACTCTCACGAACCGATCCCTTGAGTCGCACTTTCGCTTGACTCCCCTCTTTTGCTCGCCGTTGCGCTTGAGCCTGTCTTTGCTATTACCCTTGAGTCCACAGAGGCCAAGTGGTACTTGTTCACCATCGAACTAAGTCGTAACTGACTTACTCCTATCCCGTTACCGTCCGTGACTTAACTGAAGTACACGTCGTACTTAACGCCCCTGTGGTGGCGTTACATTAAGTCAAGTCTCTCACAGTGGCGACATCTAGTCGTGCCAGATCCAGATTCCAGCCGGAATATATCACTCAGCTTACGACCGACGAGCTCTCTGACCGTATCAAAGGAGCAGCTGTCTGGGCAGAGATCAACGGTGTTGAAGGATATTACATCTTCAACCCAATAAAGAAAGAGTATCATCCGATCCATTACCTAGAGGACAAACGTCTCTGGGCTTATATTGATTACTCGCCGAATGAACGAAGCTGGTACACTATCAAAGCAGTACCGCTTGAGCTGAACGTTGGACCACTCAAGAGTCATAACCCGAAAGGGATTGATATCAACTCCGACCCTGATAATTCACCTAGTGTCTCCGTACCAACAACCACATTTACCCCCTCCCTATTCGTGAATCCCCCAGACCTACCTGGTTCCGAACCCACACCCCATTCCATGTCACAAACCTATGCCTCAGCCAGCACAACCCTTACCAGCAGAGGACCAGCTCCTTCTGGTAGTGGAGGTGCTCCTAGCGGTGGCCCGTCAGGTGGAGCAGCGACTCCTGGAGGCGGAAGCGCAGCTCCTGGAGGAGGTCTCCTGGGTGGCGGC
Source organism: Lactarius sanguifluus (assembly GCA_021527775.1). Taxonomy (NCBI): domain Eukaryota; kingdom Fungi; phylum Basidiomycota; class Agaricomycetes; order Russulales; family Russulaceae; genus Lactarius; species Lactarius sanguifluus. The sequence continues at coordinate 27,974 of JAKEYF010000242.1, forward strand.
GCTGGTGGAGGAGGTGTGCCAGGCGGTGGAGCAGGCGGCGCAGGTGGCGGAGGAGGCGGGGGCGGTGGAGCAGGTGGCGCTCCTATTCCCCCCGGAGCCACACCAGCCGTGATCCCGCCCGCACCCGGAGGACACGGACGCTTAGGAGGGAATCCACCCCCCGAGTTCAACGGAGACCGAGAAAAAAGCAAGCAATTCATGCTTGCATTCAACTTGTACCGAGAAATGAATCCCACCGTCGACCAGCTCGCTATCCCCTACCCCCACGCGATGACTTTTATTTCCTACATCCGCGGACCCCTCGTCAACGACTGGGTCACAGAGCAGTTCGCTTGGCTTGAGGACCAGCGAAACACAGGAGTTCTGATGACTGAAATGAACCTGTGGAACACGGTCCGCGATCGGTTCATGCAATCGTATACCGATACAGCGGAACGAACGAAAGCCCGGAAGAGTTTACAGACTCTGACCATGAAGGGCGAAGATATCGACACCTATGTGGCTACGTTTTCCAACCTAGTCCACAAAGCCGGGTATAACCCAGATGAAGCCACGACCCTGGACATGTTCCAGGATGGACTCCCTGACCAGTTAGTAATCAACGCCATGCGCTTCCAACATCCGATCACATGGGATGATTGGAAGGCAGCTGCTCGTCTACAGCAGGCTGAATATCTGGTTTTAAAGGACCGCCTGGGAAAGAACAGATCCCAGCGCGGAAAGAAGGGTGGACACAGCTGAGAGCAGTGGGTCCAGGCCCTCAAACAGAACCGAAACCCTAACACCATGGATGTTGGACGCGCCCGAGCCTCCGTGGCACTTACCGACGGAGATCGGGCCCAGCTTCAGAAGGAGGGACGATGTTTTAGATGTCGTGCTCAAGGGCACATGTCGCGTAACTGCCCACAAAAGGGAACGCGCGCGGCTACTGCCTCCTCCTTTGGATCCCCCTCCCTTACCCCGACTCCAGACGTACCAACTCCCACCATCACTACTGTCGCCGTATCTTCTAATCGCGTACTTTCGAATGAAGAGCAGGCGGATGCGCAGATCGCTGCGATGAAAGCACAGACTCAGGAGGTCAGGGACCTCATGGTGGACAAACTATTCGGGAAGGAGGGTTTTCCCGATGCTTGAACCCGGCGGCCTGGGCTAGAGCGTTAAATCTAAACGTGTACACTAGCAGATATCGATCCATGCAAATCCCAGTTCTGTTTAAATCTGCACACACAACGGCCGAACGACAAGTCCTAGTGGACTCAGGAGCAACCGACAATTTCATTTGTTCGACGCTGCTCAAACGACTACAGATATCCACCCGAAACGTCTCGCATCCCATCCGCATTTGGAACATAGATGGGACGAGCAACCAGGACGGAGAGATCACGCAGTACACCGATCTCACCGTGAGAACAGGGGAGGAGACCAAGACGCTTCGTTTCCTAATCACGAACTTAGGAAGAGACGAAGTGATCCTCGGGTACCCCTGGTTCACGGCCTTCGAGCCACAGATACGATGGGGAGAAGCGACGTTGAACGAGGAGTTTCAACCAGTCGTTATTTCCAGCCTTCATCTGTCAGACGAAGCCACGCCTATGGAAGCATCCATAAGGGCGTTGGAGACGTATGAACTTGACGAGGAGGCGTGGGAACAGCTCATAGATGATGAGCGGGATCCCTGCATCACATTCCTGCGAAAAACAACGACTGCCTCGGAGTTAGCCCAGCGCGAGGCGGCAAAGAGACCCGAACACACATTCGAAGAACTGGTACCTGCGGAGTACCAGCGACACCGTAAGGTGTTCAGTGAAGAAGCATCCCACCGATTTCCTCCATCACGAGTGTGGGACCATGCCATCGACCTCCTACCGAACGCCCCGCCAACGTTAGACTGTAAAGTGTACCCGCTGGCACAAAACGAAGAGGAGGCGCTCACCACATTCCTCACTGAGCAGCTTGACAAAGGATATATCAGACCCTCCAAGTCTGCTTACGCATCACCGTTCTTCTTTATCAAAAAGAAAGATGGGAAGCTGAGACCTGTCCAAGATTACAGGCGGTTGAATGAGATCACCATCCGAAACCACTATCCCCTTCCCCTCATCCCCAAACTCATCGATCGCATACGAGGAGCCCGACTGTTCTCCAAGCTCGACGTCAGATGGGGCTATAACAATGTACGGGTCAAACCGGGAGATGAGCATAAGGCAGCGTTTAAAACAAACCGGGGACTATTCGAACCCCTGGTCATGTATTTTGGCCTTACCAACTCCCCGTCGACCTTCCAAGCAATGGTGGATTACATCTTCCGAGACCTTATCCTGCTCGGGCTTGTGATCGCCTATATGGATGATATCCTAATCGCCACCGCCCTCGACCATGCCCAACACCGGAACGTGCTGCATGAGGTACTACGCCTCTGTGAAGAGCACGACCTGTACATAAAACCAGAGAAATGCGAGTTCGAGGTGTTAGAAATCGAATACCTTGGACTCATCATCGGGCACGGGAATGTCCGGATGGATCCCGTTAAAGTATGGGGAATACTAGAGTGGCCAGCTCCGAAAAGCCTCAGGGAAGTGCGCGCCTTCCTCGGCTTCTGTAACTTCTATAGGCGGTTTATCCGAGGATTCTCCACCCTCGCCCACCTGCTGCACGACCTCACAAAGAAAGATACCCCCTGGCGTTGGAACCAGGACCAGCAGGATGCGTTCGATAATATCAGACGAAGCATTGGCCGAGAACCTACACTCCTTTTCCCCGACCTCACGAAACCATTTGAGCTTGAAGTAGATGCGTCTAACGTAGCCCTTGGGGCAGTACTTAATCAATTAGGACCCGATCAACGCATGCACCCGGTTGCGTTCCACTCTGAGTCACTAACCGAAGCGGAACGCAACTACGACATCTACGACAGGGAACTACTAGCGGTAGTCAAGGCGCTACGGGCCTGGCGTACCTACCTGGTCGGCTCCCCTCACAAAATTATTATCCACACCGACCATGCCAATCTGCAGTATTGGAAAGACCCCTGAAAGATCAGCCGAAGAGTGGCACGCAAGTTTTTGGAGTTATCAGAGTACAACTTCGCACTAAAGCACGTACCTGGTATAAAAAACGGTCGCGCGGACACCCTCTCGCGACGAGCTGACTACGAGGCCAACGAGGAGGACAACAACGATGTAATCGTCCTCCCCGCTGACTGCTTCATACGCGCGACCCAGATGTCAATGCACAACATGGACATCTGGACACAAATAGCACAAAACATGGACGAGAAAGCCATCCTCGTGTGGGTCGAACCCCACAACCTGAAAAAGCACCAGGGACTCTGGTGGAAGGGCGACGCTCTCGTTGTCGTGGGCGACAACGATCTTAAACGGGGGGTAATTACCTTTTTCCACAACACGCCAAGCATGGGCCATCCAGGGATCGCAAACACGCTAGAACTGGTGCGACGCGACTACTGGTGGCCGAACATGCGAAAGGACGTGGAAGACTACGTCAAAGGTTGTGCGACGTGCCAAGCCAACAAAATCAACCCCCACCGACAAAAGCCACATCTTTTCCCCATCACCACAGACCCCGACGCTGAACCATTTGAGGTCGTAACAATGGACTTCATCATGAAGCTACCCCCGTCGAATGGATACGATTCCATTCTCACCATCACTGACCACGATTGTTCAAAAGCGGCCATCTTCATCCCGTGTAATGAGACGATTACCGCAGAAGGAGTGGCGCAACTCTATCTCCACCACATTTACCCGCACTATGGCATTCCCCGAAAGATGATCACAGATCGAGACCCGCGCTTCACGTCCGCCTTCATGAAGGACCTGTGCAAAACGCTGGGGATCTGTCAGAACATCTCCTCCGCATATCATCCACAGACGGATGGGCAGTCGGAGCGGACCAACCAGTGGTTGGAACAGTATCTTCGCCACTGGAGTAACGTGCAACAGGACAACTGGGCGGAGGCACTCCCAGTAGCACAATTCGTGCACAACTCGTGGCCAAATGCCACAACCAAACATTCCCCATTCTCGTTGATCATGGGATGGGAACCACGTACCATGTGGACGTCAAAACCCACATCAACTCCGTCCGTTGATCAACGACTGGAAGAGATGGGGGATAGACGCCAGCATGTGCAAGACTGCATCAAGCACGCGCAAGAGCTTATGGCGAAGAAGGGGAAGATGCGCTTCATACCTTACCTGGAAGGCGCTCAAGTATGGTTGGAGGGGACGAACCTCCAGACCTTCTACCCCACCGCAAAGCTCGCACCAAAACGCCACGGACCATTCCGAATCAAGAAAGTCTTATCGGCGGTCTCCTACGAACTAGATCTTCCGAAGACATGGAAGATACATCCCATGTTCCATGCGAACCTCCTTACACCATATAAGGAGACGGAACTCCATGGAGCTCACTTCACACAACCCCCACCTGACCTTATCGAAGGAGAAGAAGAGTTCGAAGTGGAGCGCGTGTTACAATCTCGCCTTCATGGCCGAGGGCACAAACTTCAATTCCTGATCCAGTGGAAGGGGTTTCCCATGAGTGACAGCTCGTGGGAACCACTTGATAACGTCCGCCATGCACCTGACTTAATCGCTGAATTCTATTGGCAAAATCCTACCGCCGAAGGGGCTGGACGAAAGATATAAAAGACGCACCCCCTTCGCCCACTCTCATCACCTATGATCATCCCCGGAAACCTCATGTCTGATACACCCGTCGTCACCACTGTGCCCGTCCGTCCCCCGTCTCAGATCATTCTCGACAACTTGACCGTACTGTCTCAAGAGGCTGGTGTCCCGGTTATGGGGTACGACGCCTATACTCCCTACTCGCGTATCGTAACTCTGGACCCTCTGCCGGAGTTCACACTTGACCCCGATAATTCCCTAACCACTATTGCTGAACCGGCTGAGTCACCGGAATCCCCCAAATCAACATCTCCACCCCCACTTGTTTCTCAGCCCACGATGAGCTCACTCCACCAACCAGGCCTCCCACTACCCCCATTCCCGCCTGGTATGGACCACGTGTTCACCCCTCGCCCGACAGTAGAGCTCGCAGTCCCTGACCGCCGCTACGCCCTTCTGGACGATGAAGAGGAGGACAAGTCAGGGGAACCGGGCATCCCCTACTTCCTTAACGACCCCACTTCCCCATGCTTCCACCCGCTTATGATTGGGGAGCCAGGGAAGAAGGAGGTAGCGCGGTATATTTATTACCGCAAAGACTATCAGGAGGTGGTGGGCACCATGGGCAAGGGAGAACCTTGCTACGTCACATCTGTCTACCTGCGCACTGTCCAAGCTCACCAACTCCCACAACATGTCACGGACCAGCAGCTTGACCTGTTCCACCCTCATGACCCTCGCCGCATCGTAATCGATGAGGTGATCTCCTCCCTCCACTACCCCGCGCTCCATGCGGACGTCTCCCGCCTGCGCACCTGCCTTGAAGTGCGAGATGCGCTCAAGGTGCGCCGGGATGACCTTCGCAGGTTGGAAGCCAAGGCGACAAAGGACCAATTCCACCTCGACATGAACATGTCGAGCGTACGGAAGAGGTTGCAGTACGCCCGAATCATCCCACTCATTAGCAACCGATACGTAGAGCTGATGACGAAACCCACTCACCCCCGCCATTCATCTGAGCTCCACGCCGACAGCGCGGATGAGATGCCCTTACCACCACGTGCAGGAGGACCTAGCAAGATGCCGCGCCTTCAAGGAGAAGGCAGTGCGCGTCGTCGCAGGTGTTACGAGTGTCGGTCTAAGGACCACCTCGTCAGAGATTGCCCCGAGCGAGGGCGGCGGGACGCATGCCAGTGGTGTGGCAGTCTCGCCCATCGCGTGGATGTCTGCCTCATAAGGCGACTATCCCCGATGTCTGCTCGGTACGAGAATCCCACGCCGCGCACCCGCTGGTGTGGGAAGTGTCTCGACTGGAAGGCAATGCACGACGAGATCGACTGCCCGCAGTATGAGGGTTGCTGTAAGTGTGGCCGAAGGGGGCGCCACATGTTCTTATGGTCTCACACCTGTCCCCGTTCCCCCTCCCCTGATCCTGCTACCGTTATCCCCGAAGAGGACTGCTACTATACTAGCGACTAGTCGAAGTCGTGGCGACTTCGAGTCTGAAGGGGGGGTAATGTTACGATTTTCCCCTTCGCTTCTGTCTATTCTTTTTCGTCTTGTGACTCGTACTCTATGTCGACCCTCCATTGTACTTTTACGATACGATCCGCTTCGATCCGCATCTCCGCTCTTATCTCGCGCCTAGCGCATGACCGTTATGACACCCCATATCGCGACTTCCAGAACCCGCTGACAACTTCTGATCCACGCGTCGTCCCGCAGGATTCCCTTGTTCTCTTTTCATACTCTCCCTTTGTTAGCTCTCTAGGACCCGGATCCTAGGATCGCGCCATATGTTTGTCCCTGACAAACATCGTGTACTAGTATATAAGTCTCACGCTACCTAGCTTGTACAGTAGACTTGACTTCTTGTGTAATACCACACCGCTGTCTACTCTCACGAACCGATCCCTTGAGTCGCACTTTCGCTTGACTCCCCTCTTTTGCTCGCCGTTGCGCTTGAGCCTGTCTTTGCTATTACCCTTGAGTCCACGGAGGCCAAGTGGTACTTGTTCACCATCGAACTAAGTCGTAACTGACTTACTCCTATCCCGTTACCGTCCGTGACTTAACTGAAGTACACATCGTACTTAACGCCCCTGTGGTGGCGTTACATCCTACTTACAAACACAGGAAACGAAGACATCGTCCTCGGCTACCCATGGCTGGCCGCCTACGAACCACAGATCAGCTGGCAGCATGCCGTCATCAAAGAGGACGCGTACCCAGTGATCCTATGAACCACACACCCCGAGGAATGAGGAGTAACCATCGCATTCACTCCTACCGAGTTCACTGAAGATGAGAAACGCCACACCATACAACAGCTCTATGATGAATGGGAGACAGTAAAAGCACGCACTACCGCCACGGAACTGGCCATCGAAGCACAACAATTCACCGGCACGACAGAAATTCCAGAAGAATATGCAGACTTCGCCAAAGTGTTCAGCGAAGAAGAATCACATCGCTTCCCACCCTCACGACCCTGGGATCATGCCATTGAGTTCAAAAAAGACGCCCCAGCTGCTATTGACTGCAAGATCTATCCCATGTCACGCGACGAAGACATCGCCCTCCGAAAATTCCTTGACGAGCAGTTGGAGAAGGGGTACATCCGACCATCAAAGTCCCCTTACGCATCATCCTTCTTCTTCGTCAAGAAAAAGGATGGAAAGCTGCGACCAGTCCAAGACTATCGGAAGATCAACTCATTCACCGTGCGTAATCAGTATCCCCTGCCACTCTGACCCACTCATACAGGAACTCATCACAGACTTGGGCAACGCGGACATCTACACCAAACTTGACGTCTGCTGGGGATACAATAATGTCCGCATCAAGGAGGGAGACGAAGAAAAAGCTGCCTTCAAAACCCGCCACGGATTCTTCGAACCACGAGTCATGTACTTTGGCCTCACCAACTCGCCTGCCACCTTCCAGGAGATGATGGACTCCCTCTGCAGTCCCACCATCCTCAAACATGAATCGTTGGGCACTACCATCCGTGTATACATGGACGACATCGGCATCGCCTCCCGGAACGGCCGAGCGGGCCACGTTGCAGCTGTACGTGACATACTCCAGATCGCAAAGGACAATGACTTGTACTTTAAGCCAGAGAAATGCGTCTTCGGTGCACCGGCTATTGATTACCTGGGGGTAATCCTTGAAAAGGGGGTGACATGCATGGACCCTGTCAAAGTAGCCGGCATCCGCAACTGGCCAACGCCAACCACGGTCAAACAGGTCCGATCTTTTCTTGGCTTCTGCAACTTCTACCGTCTCTTCATCAAAGGATTCGCCACACACACACGCCCACTGAACAGATTAACATGGAAAGATGCAGAGTGGCGATGGGGACAGGAAGAGGAAGACGCCTTTACGAAGCTCAAAACCCTGGTCACAAGCGAACCAGTACTAGCACACCCGAACCTCCAAGAACAGTTCGAGATGGAGGTGGATGCATCAGGCTTCACGGTGGGCGCTGTACTCCTACAATGCAAAGAAGACGGTAAACGACACCCCATAGGCTACTACTCTGCGACGCTTAACGAAGCAGAGCGCAACTACGACATCTACGACCTAGAGCTGCTGGCCATAGTCAAAGCCTTTCGCCACTGGAGACCCCTACTCGCAGGCTCACCGCACAAAACCAAAGTATTCTCCGACCACCTCAACCTGCAATATTGGCGGTCACTACAAAGAATAAGCAGACGCATCGCAAGGGAAGTACTAGAGCTATCCGAATATGACTTCAAGATTCACCACATCAAAGGCACAGCCAACGGAAGAGCAGACACACTCTCCCAAAGACCGGACTATGACCAAGGGGATAACGATAACAAGGATGTGGTGGTCCTCCCTGACGCACTCTTCGTACGAGCCACACAAGTCGAGGCCGTCATGCCAAACACCCTAACAATAGAACCTGGGGAGATGGAGCGACCAGATGCGACATACCATCAAGACGAGGACTACCTCCGCCCCTGGATAGACGCACATCGACTGAAAAAGGTCGAAGGCACCTGGTACAAAGACGGGAGACGAGTAGTGACAGGTGGATTATATGACAAGAGAAGTATCATCTCCGCACACCATACACCACCAGTTTATGGACACCCAGGTATTAACAAAACCTCGCAACTGGTGGGACGCTCTTACTGGTGGCCAAATCTCACCCAAGACGTCCTGGACTATGTCAAAGGATGCGCCGAATGTCAGAGGCACAAGGCCAACAACTGACCAACCCAGGCACCACTGTCCCCGATCTACCCAAACCCCGAAGCACTCCCCTTCGAAACTATCGCCCTTGACTTCATCACCAAGTTGCCCCAGTCACAGGGGTTTGACTTGATACTCACCATCACAGATCACGACTGCACCAAAGCGGCCGTTTTCATCCCCTGCCAAGAGGAAATCACAGCGGAAGGGACCGCCGCTCTATACGCTAAGCATGTCTTCCTACGATTCGGACTCCCCTCCAAGGTCATCAGCGACAGAGACCCACGCTTCGCATCCAAGTTCACGCGAGAACTGTGCAAGATCCTGGGAATCTCACAAAACATCTCCACTGCCTACCACCCTCGGACAGACGGACAATTGGAACGGACTAACCAGTGGCTCGAACAGTATCTCCGCTTTTGGACCAACGAGAGGCAAGACAATTGGGCGACTTACCTTCCCCTAGTGGAATTCACGCATAACAACTGGCCCCACGAGACCACAAGGAAGTCCCCTTTCTACCTCCTAATGGGATACAACCCACGTGCTGATTGGATCGATAGGCCATCACCCATACCCCAGGTGGCGCTGAGAATCGACCAGTTCCAGGAGGCTAGAGTGCAGGCCAAGGCACTCCTTATCAAGGCACAGAAGTCATGGGTCAAGCACAAAGATATGCCCAAATACAAGGAAGGAGACCTCGTGTGGCTAGAAGGACGCCACCTACGGACCAACCAGCCAACCACAAAGCTTGCGCCCAAGAGGCATGGCCCCTTTAAAGTCGCACAGGTGATGTCCCCCATCAACTACTGCCTCAAACTTCCCACACAGTGGAGCATCCACCCGGTGTTCCACACCGATCTTCTCACCAGATATCATGAGACCGCGACGCATGGGCCTAACTATCAACGCCCACCGCCAGATCTAGTAGAAGGTGAGGAAGAATACGAAGTCGAGAAGATTCTAGACTCGAGGAGATTCGGAAGAACCCAGAAACTGCAGTACCTCGTGAAATGGAAGGGATACCCGGACTCGGAGAATCAGTGGGTCAACCGGAGCGAGGTATTCGCCAACCAAGCCATTTGGGACTTCAAAGCACTAAACCCCGCAAGAGAAACGCATATAAGAGGGACGTACCACGAGCTAAGTCTCTCAGCAACTCCTGCTACCAGTCCTCATCCTGTCTACCTTTGCACCATGTCTTCCTGCTCGCTCCCGTCCCAGTCCACCATCGACACCGTCACCCAGGCCCTGGTCACCACCCACGGACCCGTCACCTGGGAGGACGCCATCACCATCCTCCAAGCCTTCCCAGATCCCGCCATCGGAGGGAACGCCGACTCCCCCGGTGCACAACCTCTTGCCTGTGAGGTGGTCACCGAAGAAGAAGAGCGTGCCCTACTCGAGGGCCAGGCCGCAAATAGCCTCGTTCCACACCTTGACGGACACGGTGACCGTGAACCTGTCCAAGTACCACACCGAATTCGGGCCCGTGCAGCCATGGAGGGAGGTGGTGAAGGAATGGAGGGATGAGCAGCTGCGGAGGGCACACCTGAGACAGCAGGAGCTGAAGCGCCAATGCCTGATGCTCTGGAATGGGGCTTGGGCGAGGACGCCGCCGATGACTACCCAGCTACGCACCCCCTCATTCGCTCAACCACAGACACTGACGACCCCCGCGAGACTCCCTACTCGCTCAACACCGATGGGACCCCCATGTACAAGCGGGACCTCGGAGTAATGGGCCCTCGCGCCCATCAACCCCTCGTCACCATCAACACACGAGTCCCCAGTGGCTTCAAGGCCAATACTGGCGCGGACTACATCCCCTTCCGCATCGTCTCCCCCGACGGGGTTGAGCGCGAGGCCCGCTACCACCAAGTGATCCTGGGGCCAGACCCCATGGTGGTGGGCATCATCGACGAGTCGGACAAGGTCTACGCCCACCCCCTCTACACTGCCCCACACTACGTCTATGGCGGCAAGCCCATGTACCCCGCAGCGGACATGGCCCTCTTCACTGAGGCCTTTGAAGACAGGGCGCGCGTCGACCGCTGCCTCAATTCCATCCACGACCTCTCCCTCACAGCAGAGGTCCAGCGTTTCCATGCCGCCGACAGGGAGCGCGTGCGCCTTAACCAGCGTATCGACGACCTTATCGCCGCCCTAGGGGAGATTCAGGGTAAGGTGACAGGCAGCCAGTGTCGGCTGGAGATGGCCAATGCGATGGAGCGCATCGAGGACGAGGCGGGCACCATGGTGGACTACGAGCTGACGAAGAAGAAGACTCGCCGGGGCAAGAGGAACGCCCAGCAGCCGCAGCGTACGTGGATTCGTTACGAGGAGGAAGGTTTCGGAGCATCGGGGCATCGCACCTAGAAAGGGGGTGATGTTGCGATCGGACTCTTTGGTATGGACTGTGGCCTCGTGGGGTTCTGACTACCCTAGTATTAGTCAGGGACAGTTGTCTCAGTCAGCTTGTTGTGGTTATCACATGTCTCGTAGTATGGACTTGACTCATACCTAGGACAGTCGTAGTAGGGTTCGAGCTATTATGGCTACTGGGTACCTTATGTTCAGGAGGAGCTTCAAAGCCCCTCGTCAACTGTATATCTAGTGGACAGTGCGAAGACCGAGCTCCTCAGCTTGGTCTTCTTGAAATCCTACTTCGATCCTGCTCTCTCTCCTCTCCTCGTCCATATTCTCCTCGTCCCCTGTCTAGTGCCACATCTCGCCTTAGTAAGGGAGATCGCCCAGCAATGTGTACGCCTGGTGGAACTCGCCCCAGTGCTCATAGCAGTCACGTTCCTCCTGAGGACGTGTACTCGTATTCGCTAAGTCACCCCTTGTCCATCGAGCCACTCTGTCCCCGCTCAAGTTGAGCTTCGTTAGGCAGACCTAACGCAACATGACTCCTCCCTAGGATCGCTAATTACTATAAGTACTGTCTGCATTGGCTGCTAGTAGCCCCAGACTTGACTTCTTGTATCCTACGGTACCCGAGCAATCAATACCTCTGATACTCCATCTCTCACGATCCCCAGCAAGCCCTCCTATCCACTCAAGGACTATCTGAGCATAGTCCACTCGTTCATCTTTTACTGAAGTTCCTCCTCGGAACTTCCCTTCGAACACCGAACCGAACCCATGACTCTTAGTGCAGTGTCCCTGTAGAGAACCTATCCCAAGTTGGGAGAACGTCCCTACTGTGACGTAACATTAAGTCAAGTCTTGAACCTGCAGCTACACTGGCTAAAGGAAGACGACTCACACAATCCCGAAGCATAGAAAGCTTCAAACTGTTTAACATCGATAGGAGGACAGACAACGACCTTCCCAGACACGTAAAGGGGGCAGCCCTTTGGGAAGAAATCGAAGACGAAGAAGGTTACTGGGTCTACGACATACTCAGTGGCAACTATCTTGCAATCGAATACGAAGATAGTACCAAGCAGTGGTACTTCATTCAGCAAGACAGCCGAACAGGACATTGGGTCGCAACCCAGCCAGTTCCATCCACGTTCAACCTAGGAAGACGCGCCATAAGAAGAATCTCCATCACAGCCGTACCAGCAGAAGATGTTGAGAAGAAGAAAGGCCAGCATACTGTGCCAACCGCCAAAGCAGACAGTGCTCCAGAACAGCCAGAAAGTTCAGCAATGGCAACACAAACATCCACATCGATCACCGCACTCACCTTAGCCGGGACGAATCCTGGCAAGGTAGCCTCATTCCTCAGACGAGGAAATATAACAGGCAGCGGACCAACTCCATCCGGGCGTACGCCGGGTGGAGGACCCCCAGGTGGACCACCAGGCGCAGGTGGGTCCGGGGGAGGTGGATTCCCGAGTGGAGGCCCCCCAGGAGGTGGTGGTCTGGGAATCGGGGGAGGTGCCGCCCCAGGCGCTGGAGGTGCAAATGGCAAACTTGGAGGAAATCCCCCAACGGATTTCGATGGCACATGAGCCCTTGCAGATCAGTTTATGCAAGAATTCAACCTCTACCGCCTTACAAACATAGACGCGGAACAGATGGTTAGCCCCATGAAGAGGGCGGCTCTGCTGTTGGGATTCATCAAGGGACCGAACGTCAAGGACTGGGTCAAACGATGGACCAATTGGATCATCAACGAGATGAATACAGGAAGAGTTCATACAGATGAACATTACTGGACAGAAGTGTCGCATGCCTTCCAACAGGCATTCCAGGATACTGGCACCAGAGAACGAGCGGAAGATAAGATCCGTCGACTGGAATTTATTCCTAATGAAGTCGACTCCTTCATCACTCAGTTCGAAGGACTGGCAGCCGAAGCAACATATCCGATCAATGCGCAGTCCATGCTATCATTGTTCACATCCAAACTTCCTTTCCGAATGATGGATCACATCTACAAGGTCGTCTGCCCCATCGATTTCCAAGGATGGATGGATGGAGTACGACAATTCCATCAGGATAACACCGCAGTCCAGAACATCAGGGGCATATACGAAGATATGCCCAAGAAACAAAACTCCAAGGTGAACCCGTACCAGTTAGCCAAGGTACTGGGTGTGAAGATGCCCTCGCCAAATCCCAATGCTATGGATACGTGAGCAGACCGTTCCCGTTCAGGATGGAACCGGAACAAAATGAAGGCCAGGACCTCAGTCACCGATCCCCCATACAGCAAAGCAGAGATGTCAACGAGTTGTTGACAAACGAGTACACTCACGAGTTTGACTCGTTTGAGTCGTCACATGATGAGTATTCGCGCCTGCGAGTACTCGTGAGCGCGAGTACGAGTTTGTCTTTTTCTGAGTGCGAGTACTCGCAAGTACTCGTGGTACTTGGCATTACCATTGGTCCCACCTGTACTTAAGTTGGAAGAACAGTTTTGCATAAAGTAGTTTATTTCGTATCAATTTACAATCTATCTAAGGAATCTACTACTAGAGAGCCACAAGGCTTGCCTTCTGAGTGGTCGTCCGAGTCAGCACTGTCGTTGCCGTTGCCCGTCGTCGTGCGGCGGTGTCGTTGTTGTCGTCGTCTGGTCATTGTTGCCCCCATCATCGTTGTCGATGTGTTGCCTTCTTGGTCGCCTTGGATGTTGCGGCCCAGGTCTCCCCTGTTGTTGTCGTCATCGGTCGATGTCGTCCGTGTCGCCCAGTTGTCGCAGTCGACGGGTATGCGTTGCTGTTGTCGATGGGCGTCGCTCTGTCGTCGTCGTCGTCATGTCATCCAAGGCATCATTGCCGCCACCGTCTTGCTGTTGCTGGCATCACCCCGTGGTCGTGGTCAACGGGCATTGCCCCATTGCAATGGTCGGGGCATCGCTCTGTCGTTGTTGTCGTGGGCGCCGTCTTGCTGTTGCTGATGGTGGTATTGTTGCGAGTGCACATGGCTTGAAGCAGCCTGCGGGCCGGTCCTCATATGTGAAACTGGCAATCACTGGGCGTGGGAAGCATCGCTCTTATTGGTGAGTTGCTTACACCACGTGAGTTGCTTACCCTCAACCGGACCACCACTAACTTATGACTACAGTACGACCTTAGTATATGACAACGGCAGTGGGACCAGCAAGTGGCCAGCCACCCGACAACGACAAACCCACGCCGGCACCCTATCGACAATGGGTCGACCACGACAACACTACGGCATGGCAAGGCAGGTCGAACACGATAATGACAACGAAGATGAAGACGACATCGGTCCACGACAACAACGACCCACAGCGACAGTGGCTTACAACGACAACGGCTTACCAACGGCCCACCACGACAATGGCCAACAACGACAACGGTCTGCGATGACACCGACAACGACAATGGCTGGTGGTGACACAGAACGACAATAGTACGCGACGGCGGCAGGGGGCAGCCACAGTGCAGCGGGCATTATAGGTAGTATATGTTATATTCAGACCGGAAGTGGACACTGACGGATGGGTATGACACCACGTCAGCAGTATATCGTCATGGACTTGTAGGATCAGTCAGCCAGGTAAGCTCCGGCACATGTGATTGTGTACGATAAGCGGATCGGATCATGACTCACACTAGGATAGCTGTACTAGGGTTCACGGTACTTACGCTATTGGCTAGTACAGATTGGAGCGGCGCTTGAAAGCCCACGCGTAACTGTATAAGTAGAGAGCTGCGAAGACCAAGAATGGTATCTTGGTCTTCTTCCAATACCACTATCAGTTCTTCGCTCTATAGGGATCTCTGTTGCGGCGCAGCCGGAACGGGACCCGCGAAGCGACCAGAAGTACACACAAGACGACCCGCAGTGGGATCAAGAAGTCCGCGGAGCCACAGCAGTGCTCGAAGACCTGCTGGAGAAGTGGAAGAAGGAGCCGTACGCGCAAGATCACGTGCGAGCTGGACACGCGGTGAGCACACGCGACCCTTACCCGCCATCACGTGACTATCAGGAGGCGTGGGAATAGGTCGGAGTTATTGGCCGTCACGTGACCCCGGCACGTGACCTGCCTCAAACAGTCCGGAAGAGCCTAGATGAGCTTGCGCCTAGGCTGAGGCTGGAATGTGAGTCTGGATGAGCTTGAGCCCGGACGCGGTCTAGATGGTGACCCCATGACTGTATGGCTGACTGATGCGAATCGAGAGCGAGTTATGCTATTGGATAGGTGTATTAGGGTTTCGGATTCGGGCTGAGCTTGAAAGCTCCCCTCTGTAGTATAAGTAGAGGGCTGAGGACGTGTTATAGTCCTTAGCTTTGATATCTTGTGTCAATCCTTCCAACTGTGGAGATTGTATAAAGCTAGATTGCCTCATTGACCATCCCTTCCTTTGTCATCTGTGCTAGTGTGCCGGTTATCGCCACTAAGCGTTCCGCTTGCCGTCGTGCTTAGTCATCGCCGACGCCTCGTATCTTATCATTATCGCCTTCATCATTTTCATTGCCTTGGTTGGCCACGCCCTGCGTATCGCCCTAGCCGTTGCCTACGGGATACTGAAGACGTTCGAACACGTGCAGCAGCAGCAAACAGGCATTTAGAGGAAACGTCCGAAGGAACGTAACAATCTCCCCCTCTAAGTGAGTCATCCAGCATACTCCCGAGACCAAGGGGTCCCCTGTGACTTATCCCAACGTTCCCTTCGTGGACAGTGGATTATCCCCTTGATGCTATCTGCCATCGAGTCTTCCTATATCTCAACGAACGCGTGGCGTCCCCTTACTGCATCCTATACACCATCGATCACGACTCGTGGGACGAACTCGAACTATCAAGCACCCCACCTATCGGACTTCAACAAGGAGAAGACCTTCACGGATACAGAGGACTAGGAGGAGAGTTATTCCCGCACCCCTCATTCTATCCCCAGAGCAGAGTCAATCGTCTCTTCTACCCTTTCATTAGATTCGCCACACCCCGAGAAGCCTAAGTCAGGCAAACGTCCGTGGTAGACGTTACAGTATAGCTAGTGTTTACAGTACATGTTTGTAGCTAGGTCTGGCAAAAATAAGAATATCCTTAGAGTACTCGTTTCAGACGAGTACTCGTACTGTCTGAATGAATACGAGTACTTGCACTTGCAAGTACTTGCGGCTTAGACAGGTACTCACGCCGCGAGTATGAGTATTAGTCCCAAGAATTCAGCGAGTACTTGCGCCGACGAGTACTCGTACCAATGAGTACGAGTCGAGTATGAGTCGCTCCTCAGAAAATTCCGACAAGTACTCATACTCGCGAGTGTCACTCATTGACATCTCTACAGCAAAGAAGATCAGATGAAAACTGGTCGCTGTTTCACGTGCAACAGACAAGGGCACTTATCCAGAAATTGCCCAGACAAACCAGACATTATGGCGAAGAAACCACAAACCAAGGCATGCACTGCCAAGGCTGATGAAGATGTCGAAGAAAACGACACTGAATCATCCTACCAAGAAAGTGGTTTCGATAAATTCGTCAAGAACCCTGTCCTCAATGAAATAATCAGGACAATGTCTACCACCGAAAGGCGGGAAATGGTTACGCAAGCACTGGAAGAATACAAAAAGGACGGTGACAAGGATTTTTGAAGTGCACAAACCCGGCGGCCTGGGCACGTGTGATAAAACTTAATGACGTGTTTGTTTGTAAATACAGGAGTCTCCAAATCCCCACTCTGATTCAAACTGCACACACAACGGCCGAAAGACAAGTTCTCGTAGACTTGGGAGCTACCAACAACTTCATCAGTGATCGGCTGATGAAACAAATGCAAATTGGTCGACTCAAACTCCAAAGACCAAGAATAGCATGGAACATTGATGGGATGCAAAATAAGTCGGGCACCATCAAATATTACACAGACCTACAAGTACGGGTAGGCGAATGAACCAAGATGATGCGATTCCTTGTAACAAACCTCGGGGAAGATGAAATGGTGTTGGGGTTAGTGATTTCAGGTCCAGTCGGGTCCGGTTGTTTACCCCTTTTGGCCACAACCAAAACCGTGACCGGTTGGTCCTTTTCCGGCCATGGCACAACCAACAACTGGACCACGACCGACCGGTGATTGTCGGTTGGGCGACCGGTTGTCGTCGGTTGGAACCGGTTCCAACCGCTGGCTAGGGTCAATTTCCGTACAGTCAATGGTGCTACAGAATCAGTGCAGATTGACACAAGTCTATTATCTATTACAGAACAAGTATATTTTTACACTAGCTACAGTTACATTATGACCATCCTCGCCGCTGCTGTGCTCTGAGTCACCGTCCGAGTCATCGCCATCATGGTCCATTCAACTTGTTGTGCCACATTGTCGTGTTGCGTGTTGTTGATGCTGTTGCTGTTGTTGTCGTTCTTGCCGTGGTTGACATCGCCCTGTCGTAGTCCATCTAGGTCATTGTCGTCTTGTTGGGTCGCGTTGTCATGTTGCGCGTTGTCGACCGTCGTGGTTGAAACGATGTTGCTGCGGCCTTGCATCGTCGCTGTCGTGGTTGGAGTGGTGTTGCTGCCTTGCGTCATCGTCGTCGTCGTCGTCGTCGTCGTCGTGTGAGGCCCGGGCAACATAACCAGATTGGGGGCGGTTGGTGGTGCGTACAGCTTGAGGTGCGTTGCTGTGTTGTCATTGCTGTGATTCAGTAAGCAAGGAATTCAGATTCAGACCACAAACAAAACTGGCAAATTGTGGTGATCACTCGGGCTGGGCACAAATTGCACTTTAGGGACCCGTGACATGTGTGACTCAGCCTCGGCGTACACCCACCAGATGACTACGACAGTGCAAACAGCAACCCCGCCAACGCCACACTAACCACGACAATGTCAAGACGAAGCACGGCCCCGAGTCAACCTACCAACTACAGGTGCCGTCCCGCCAACACAAGACCGCCAACAACGCAAGTCCAATGCGTCTGCCCCAAACGCGACTCCGACGACATCCGCTATGACACCAGCGGCCGGAACAACGACAACAGCTCAACCTTGAGCTCAACCACAACGATGGAGTGTTCGACTCGACCACAACGATAACGACGACATCGGCACCCGCAAGGCAACATCGAACGGCCGCAAGCCCACAGCCCGCAACAGTGACGACAACGACTCAAGACGACGCGGCAGACAACGGTGGTGACGCAATGTCAGCAGGGGGCAGGGATGACAGGCTCTATATTTGTGTTGTCTACAATAGTTTGTTATTTGCTATAGTACTACTTTGAATACCACACAAGATACCACGGAAAATGTCCACGCAAAAACGGTTGCAACCGGTTGTAGTCGGTCGCAACCGGTTGGAGAACGCGACGTAATCACAGTGACCGCAACCGCACATTGTTGTGCCGGGCCCCAACTGCAACCGAAAATCCGGTTGTTTCCGGTCGCAGTCCGGTTGGGTTGCGGTTTTTTTCTGGTTTGGGCAACTGGACCTGAAATCACTAGTTGGGGTACCCTTGGCTGGTGGCATTTGAACCCAAAATCAGTTGGAGAACGTCCACCCTTGATGAAAGCATCCAACCACTTGTCATCAAGACCCTATCGCTAAACCAGGACACACGAGTCACCCAAATACGAAACCACTGGGTCGAACAGGCGCAAACCAGATGTATGCCTGGAGAAGAAATCTTCGTTTCTTGAATGGACAAAGAAGAAATCAAGAAGACATCGACATCAGCACAGATGGCCATCAAAGCATTGCCAAAAGAAGAAAAGACTTGGGACGAGATAGTCCCCAAACATTACCACAAATGGGAGAAAGTCTTCTCAGAAGAAGAAGCACGAAGATATCTGGAACACCAACCATGGGATATCGCGATCGACTTTATTCTGGATGCCCCGAAAATCCTTGATTGCAAAATCTACCCACTTTCATGTGGAGAACAAGAAAAGCTGGACGCTTACATCAAGGAAAATCTCGAAAAGGGCTATATCTGACCATCAAAGTCACAATACTCCTCTCCCTTTTTCTTTGTGGGAAAGAAAGATGGAAAGCTTCGACCAGTAGTCGATTACTGGAAACTAAACTCCTTCACGGTCCCCGATCGGTACCCCCTGCCATTAATCCAAGAGCTTGTGGACAAGATATGCAATGCCAGGCTCTTTACAAAAATGGATGTACGAGCACTGGCAGGATACAACAACATACAATTTCGGGACGGAGACGAACCCAAGGCAGCGTTCAAGACAAATCTAGGACTGTTTGAACCAACATCTGTAAATGCAATTAGGTGTTCGGAGTGTTCAGAGCTGTTCAGAGTGTCCTTGAATGGCTCCGAACAGCTCTGAACACCTACTGCAATTACAGATGAACAGTCATGCCCTTAGAGTTTGAAAGTCCGGTTGGGTCCGGTTTTTTTCCTAATTTGGCTGCAACTGCAACTGCAACTGGTTGGTCATCCAGCCCGACCAGTACAACCACAACCGAACCATGGGCAACCGGTTGTTATCAGTTGCACCACTGTTCTGTAACTCATCTCAACCAGTTGTGACCCGACTTGGTTGCAGTCAGTTGCAGTCGGTTGAGACCAGTCGCAACTGAGTTCAACGCGCGTACTTCAATTCTAGATTAATAGTGCTACACTACTGGTACAAGACTATCTATCTAATATAACTTAATATGAGCCTTGTCGCCATTGCTGCCGTTACAGTCGTTGTTGCAGTCGTCGCCATGATCGGCAACGTGGTTATTGTGGCGGTCAGTTGGTGAACCGACCTGGCATGCAGCATCATCGTTATCGCCATAGCTGCCATAGGCCCAAGTCATAGCGTCGCCATAGCTGCCATAGGTCCGAGTCGTAGCTGCCAGTTGGTGAGCCGCCATGGGCCACGCAGTGTCGCCATAGTCACCGTACTAGTTGTCGTCCAAGTTGCCATAGTCATTGTTGTAGTTGTTGTAGCTGTCATGGCTGTGGTGGACATAGCAGTTGGATGGTGAGCCGCCATAGTCGCCCACTGTAGTCGCCGTAGTCGCTGTAGCTGTCATGGCTGTGGTGGCCGTGGTGGTTGGCATGGTTGTTGTGAGGGCTTGTCAATGCAATCTTCAAGTTGTCGTCTGGTTGTCACGTGGTGGTGGTGTTGGCCGACTGCCAATTGCCATGGCTGTGGCCATTGTTGTTGTTGTTGCGGTCATTGTCGGCATTGTTGCAGTTGGTGTCGACAGTGTTGGTTGTGGTTGTAGTGTTCAAGTCAGCGTTGGCGTGCATGTACCGATTATCGGTTGAGACTGGTCCTAACTGGTCCCGACCGGTTCAGCCACATGCCAAATTTGGATGAACTGCAACCAGTCAAATTCTCAGGCCAGACAAACCACAACCGAAGGTCCAGTTGCCACCAGTTGCAGTCTGGTCCAGTCCCGGTTTTTTCCAGTTGATGCAACTGGACTTTCAAACCCTACATGCCCTTCGGACTATGAAATGCTCCTGCAGTCTTCCAAAGAATGATGAATACACAGTTCGCTGATTTAATAGCAACTGGACAAGTGATCATCTATATGGATGACATACTTGTAGCAACGGAAGACGACAACCAAACACATCGGGAGCTAGTCAACAAAGTCCTGGAACGACTAGAAAAACTAGATTTGTACCTAAAGCCTAGCAAATGCCTCTTCGAGGTTAGAAGAGTCGAATTCCTTGGCGTAATTCTCCAAGGAGGAACTGTAACCATGGACCCTGTCAAAGTTGCAGGAGTTATGGACTGGGAAGCACCCAAGAATGTCTGGGATATATGCAAATTCCTGGGATTCTGCAACTTTTACAGGCGCTTTATCTGAGGATTCTCATCTGTAGCTAGTGTTGCCACAACCCGGCCAGCCATTAGTCAGCTCGCACGGTCACGGCTTTTGCCGAGTTGTGACCCAACAGGTCACGTGAGTTGTTCAAATTGACACGGCTCGACTTCCTGGTTGACCATCGTCGACTTAAGTCGGTAAATTGAACTAAATTTGATACATTACAAGTAAAGTAGCTATGAAACTAATAATAGTGCCCTGCCCTGCCCGCCCCTGCTGCCGTCTCCACTGCTGCCACCTCTTGCAGTTGTGGTCGTCGTTGTTACTTTTGTCCTCGTCACAGTCATTGTGGCCCAGGCCAGAACATTTGTGCGGCGCGGTAGTGTGGTCCTGAGCACCGTGTTGGGGTGGCGTTGCTGCGAGTTGACGGTGGTGGGGTCCTGGGCGTCACGGTGGCTTGCACGAGGCAGGGTGGGCCTGCGCTGTGTCAGGGTGGCGTCATGGCAGGTTGGCGGTGGAGGGGTCTTGCGCTGTCGCTGTAGCCATTGTCTTCGCGGTGTCGATGTCGCCCGGTCGTCGTCATCGGCGGTGGGGACTTGCATGCCACGTTGGCAATGGCGAGGTCTTGCACGCCGTTTTGGGTGGCGCCACAACGGGGCTTGTGGGCAGTTGGTTGGCGTGGTGATGGGTCTTGCATGTCACGACGGCTTGGCGTCAGGGCAGGGCTTTGCTCGGCGGAGTGGTGGTGGTGGCGGTGGACTTGCATATGGCGAAGGATGGATGGAGGCGGCGATGACGAGGTGGCTCTGCAACATCAATCAGAAACGATACAAGTAGTACGAAACAAAAAAAACAACTCATATCACTGGGCAGAAGCCCAGCTCATTGTCTGCGCGTGTTCGTGACCATCGTAGTTGGCCATGCGCAACAGTGGGTGTGGGGGCCAAGGGGAGGCGACGATGTCATAGTGACTTACGTGCCTGCGGGTAGTGATGTGGTTTGCGTACCTTGGCGTGGTTGATTATGGTAACTCCATGGAGAGGAGGGACCGAACAATGAGATTGTGGAAGCGCAGGGATGTTGGTGAGAATGATGGCGACATCCAGTTGGTCATATCCAGGGCCCAGGCGATGATAAGTTAAGGGCTTGTGAAGTGCTGAACGGTGATGGTGACTGCGGACATACGGCGACGTTGGCGAGTACATCTTCAGCAAACTGGGACTATAGCCGGGAGTTGCTGGAGGCATCGCGCCCGCATGTCACAGACACTGCCAGAAACCACGGTAAGCGAAATTGGTAGACTCTTCGTCACTGTTCAATGCCAAGGGAGAGAACGTACCTGCCACCCATTGTAGCTCTTTTGGTTCCACATGGGCGGTTGCTAGATGTCTGTAGTTGACATATGAGCCATCAATTTGCGTCGAACTCTACAGACCTCTTTCGTGATTGCGGTCTGGGCTGCTTCGGTATCAAAAGATCCCCACGCAGTTATTCGAGTATGTGTAAGGTCGACATATGCCTGTCACAGCGCTGCCAACGGGCGAAGCGGAAACGCAAGTCAGGCTCGCAAAAGTGGCGGAGCCAGACATTGACGCGTTCATGGTGTACGCGGGGATCGTGCCCGAGTATTGTCGGCTAGAAGGGATGTTGGTGAAGGCGCTGGTGTGGGGCTGTCACCCACGTGGAATTCATACCGTCCGTTTTGAAGATTAAAAGTAGGGAAAAAACTCGTCAAAAGAAACTCGCCTGTCACGCCAGGGCGTTCAAGTCAGCGGCTGGTCCTCCCACGCTCCATACATCTGTAAATGCAATTAGGTGTTCGGAGCGTTCAGAGCTGTTCGGAGTGTCCTTGAACAGCTCCGAACAGCTCCGAACACCTACTGCAATTACAGATGTATTAAGCCCGACACTTTTTCCCAAGTCAATTCAAGTGTGTGTTTCAATGATAGAATTTATAGGACATAGACGGTAACAATTGTACACAGACAGTAAGGAACATGACATGTCGGAGTCGCGAAAGAGACAGTCAGGGAACAGGGTGCACGATAAGGCGGCCCGGGGGAGGTTAAAACTAGGTGGAAGTGATACCAGTTTGTTGACGTGTCTGGGAGCGCAATCTGGACATGATGTAAACGTATGAAGTTCATGATAGAAAAGTTACATACCCCTCACGACGCTTCAGGGGTTGACCATGGTGACCCCTGACAGTCCCTTTTGCTGGGCTGTCGCTGACATAGGGCTGCTCGTTGTCGGTGCCGTCCCAATCAAATGCCAAGTCGTTCTGGAAACCCTCCCATGAAGACAGATCATCGAAAAGACCGCTGATATACCGATAGTCCGGTTTTTCTTCAAAGCTGAGTGAGCGACAATATTCAAGAAAAGTACAGAACTCCACTGGAAGGCCATGGCACAAGTCGCGTGGTGTTGTTCTTTGTTTGTATTCGACGACATCCTGTGACCCACGTGGCAAGCCCTGCCATGGCAAATAGCCACGAAGGAAGTAAATGAGAATATAGGCAAGCGACTCCATATCGTCTCGCCGTCCAAGCTCCAAGCCCAGGTGGCTGTTAATGGAGGCGAAAGTGGTTGTTCCGGTGAAACCGAGGTGTGTCTTGGAAGGAATATGCTTATGTGTCTTGGGACTCCTGTACTCCTTCGATAGACCGAAATCGATGAGGTACACTATGTCAGCCTGCGTCCCAAGGCCTACGACAATATTGCTCGGTTTGAGGTCACGATGAACGAAGTTGCGAGAGTGGATGTACTCTAGGCGACAGACCTGGAACCGCAGATGAGGATGTCCACCATTTCTGGAGAGAAAATACACATACCAGCTGGTTGACAAGGCGTACAACGGTTTGAATAGTGAATTTGAAGTGGTGGCCAATGAAAAGGTCTTCAAGTGACTGACCCAGGAGGTCGAGTGCCAGCATATCAAAGCCGCCTTCTGTACCAAACCAACGGACTCGTGGAATGCCTACCCCCCCGGAAAGCTTCTGGTATACATGATACTCATGCTCCAGGAGATGTTGTCTTGCCGTCAGTGGTTCGAGTTTGATCACGACGTCTTGTAGCAACAAAATGTCGCGAGCAAAAAATACATCGCCTATCCACTTGTAAGTCAAACATCACAAGTGAAGCAGCTGCCTGCAGCGTACCAAAAGACCCAGACCCAATCTTTCTCTGCAGCCTATACCTCCCATTGATGCAAGTGAAGTCCATGAAGAACGTAGTGGACAAGACTAGCGGGAAGGAGATTAGATATGAACTGCATGCTAAATGTCACTCACATAATAAGAACCTTGACGTTACAAATAAAATAGAATTGACGCAACGATGGTACAAGGTAGAGTTTGAAAGTCCGGTTGAGTCCGGTTTTTTGCCCAATTTGGCAGCAACCGGACCGAGACCGGTTGGTCCTCCAGCCTGAATTTTGCAACTGCAACTGCAACTGCAGCCAACCGGTTTTTACCGGTTGCTTCATTATTTTCAATCCCTCTCAACCGGTTGTAACCCAACCCGGTTGCAGTTGGTTGTAGTCGGCTGGGACCGGTTGCGACTTACTAGAACTGGGGCACCGTACCAGCAGTCGCGTGTAGTGTAGCAGACTAACTACTAAACAATGTAATTACTTCTAACTAATAATTATACAGCCCGCTGCATCCCCCCCACCGCCATCTGTGTCATCGTCGTTGCTGCCGCGGTCCGCTGTGTCGTAGTTGTTGTTGGGATGGTCGTCGTCGTTGCTGCCGTGGCCCGTTGTGTCGCATCTGTTGCATCCAAGTTGTTGTCCTCGGCCTCCCGTCATGTATTGCGTCGTGTGTTGTGTGTGTCGCCGTCGTCACCGTCGTCGTCGTCGTCGTCGTCGTGGTTGTTGCTCGCTGTTGCCTCGGTCTTCGCCTCGCTGTCGCCGTTGTCGAGTTGGAGTCGGTGCGCCTCGCACCTCGCCTTTGCGGCCCAGGCGACGCAATCGGACTTGCGGTGCCAGTGGTGGGGCGGTGGCGGCACCGGTTGGCAGCTTGATCGGCTTGGATCGGCGAAGTCGTTGATGTTGATGATGTCGTCGTTGTTCGTTGTTCTGGGTAAGCACTCGGCCGTCACAGCTAAGTCACAGTTCCCTAAAGCATGAGTACGCGTGAGTAACAAATGGCCTGGGTACTGCTGGTTTGTTCGCTGCACGTGCGTACTGTATTACCACCTGCTATCAACATCAACAACGACCGACCACGACCACGACTCGATGCACCTCCCCGACGCAGCCCCGCTACACGTGCTACCGACTGCCACCAGCCCTGCCAATGCAGTGGCCCCAACTACGACAATGGTGGCAACAGCAGCGACGGCGATCACAACACCACGACAAGGCGACATCAACTGCCACAACACCTGGGTGATAGTCGACAGCAAGGCGAAGTGGCAGTGTCAATGGCAACGGCAACGACAACAGCAAGACCGACGATGGTGACTGACGATGACGACGACGACGACGACGATGACAGCTATGACTACGACTATGACTACGTGACACGACAATGACAGCAAGCATTCTCATAGCCATTAGCTTAGTGTAGCTAGTAGTAGTAGTGATGTTTTAGTATATTACAACCCAAATAAAAATATGTTTTGAACTATAGTACTGCACCCATAATCGGGTTGCAACCGGTTGAAGTCGGTCGCAACCGGTTGGAGAATCCAACGTACTCGCAGCGACCCAACCGCACATTTCTGTGCTGGGCCCCAACCGCGACCAAAAGTCCGGTTGTTTTCGGTTGTGGTCTGGTCTGGTTGCAGTTTTTTCCAGTTCAAGCAACTGAACTTTCAAAGACTAGTACAAGGACAACAAACGACGCAGCGAGAGGTAACATGTGGCGCATTTTTCAACCTGGGCTATAATCTCACGTGACTGATGTGGTTACAAATGCGTCTTTTAGATTTTAGAGTACGGTACAAAGCAAGGTACAAAGAACCTTTGGTTTACTGTAGTGTTTTATGAATGTGTACTGAAACGATGTTTGGATATATCCCCTCCCTCGTGGAGAGTGCAATGGACCGGGTGAACTCGAGAGCGAGTGAGAGCAAAGCAAGATGAGTAACAAGAGGATGCCTTGGAGGATGCGGCGGGTTTGACGTCCTGAAAACAGATATGAAAGGGACAAGAACAGTACTTACAAAAATGGTTATACAAGGTCAGTGAGTGCGCGGAACGTAAGAAAGGATGGCAGTTTTGAGCTGTGCATGGTGCGGTCATGCACGTTGTACGGAGCCAAGTCCGTGTGAGTTCGTAGGCGGAGGGGATCCCACAGGGGTTACAGAGGGAGAGAGGAAGGCCCGAGTCCGAAGCGTTCGCGACGGCGACAGCCGGTGCGAATGCGAACAGACGAAGGTGAGAGCGAGAGTGACACGAGAACGAATGCGAGACGAGAGGCGATGCCGTCCGAAGCGGCGAGACGAGGCGACGACGAATGACCTGAGTAGGAGTGCCCGAGCGGCGGGCCTGACTCGAACCAAGATCACGCTGAGACGAGACGATAAGGGGGAAACACGAAAACTAGACTGAACTGATTATTCCGAGCCAAGAACGCGAGGTTTTAAATACATGTAGACTGTAGCTACCCTGGTCTAGTAGGTAGGGATGGAGGTGGCATGGAAAGGCGAGACAACGAAATGCGGAGACGAGACGAGAAGGGTAAGGTACGGGTGGCAAGACAAAGGTGCATGGGCGCGGAAACGAGAATCCAAAACAGATCATGACAATAGAGTCCCTGCTCCGAATCCAGCGGCGAGCGTGGTGATCCGCGCGTCTTCTAACGGCGTCTTGAGGGTGGCTTAAAGGACCTCGAGAG
This sequence comes from Lactarius sanguifluus, assembly GCA_021527775.1. Taxonomy (NCBI): domain Eukaryota; kingdom Fungi; phylum Basidiomycota; class Agaricomycetes; order Russulales; family Russulaceae; genus Lactarius; species Lactarius sanguifluus. The sequence continues at coordinate 54,860 of JAKEYF010000242.1, forward strand.
CAGGTGAGCTGTGATCTTGATATCTTGAAAGGGAGATGGGCGATGCGAGGGAGACGGGATGCCGAAGGACAAAGGAGCACGAGGCGCGGGAACGCGCGGCCTGTCTTCGAGTGGTTGGGGAGCGTCTTGAAGGGTGCATACGAGCAGGGACGGCGGTCCATGGCGACGAGAGGCGAGGGTGAGGGATAGTGAGAGAGAAACAAGCGGGAGGGAAAGAGGGAATGCGATCGATGGGGGAGCGATAGTGTCGACGTCGTGAGAACGTGAGAACGCGAATCCGAAATGGTAGCTGAGCCACGCGATGCCGGACCGAGACCGAAAAGACCGAAAACAGACGATTTCGGGGCCAGAGCCCGAGCCAACCTTACAACGTCCCACCAAATAACATCAGTATCTTATCGTGTCCAACAAGAGGCCTGGTTCGGAGGACAAGTCCTTGATCTAAATGTGCATGGTTCCTGCAGTGCCAAAGAACGCGCAGACGTCGTGTGTCAATTGCACACCAAGCCCCGGTCGTGCTTTTCTCTAGTACCGTGGGAACCGGGAGCAAGGAGCAATGTCAGACCTCTCAGGAACCTCAAGTGTGGGAAGCCGGGATGCAAAGAGTGTGAATAAATGAGTAAGGGTACACAATAGGATGCGTCTATGGGTCATTAATGAGAAGATGAACTCATCCTGTGTGATCTTTTCTTCTTCGTCCAAAACCTGCTTAGTTATTCAGCGACATGGATAGATGGGGAACGAGGGGGTGAAGTATGCATACCTGCTCCATCCCCTTGACCTCCGGGATATAATGCGTGAGCATGCGCTCGATGCCGCCCTTCAGCGCAACGGTGCTCGAGTCACATCCGCGGCAGCTGCCCTTCAACTTGATCCCCACAATCCCGTCGCGAGTCGTCCATGAACCCGCGGTACTTGATATCGCCACTGTACTCCATAATCGCCGGTCTTACGCGTGTGTCCAGTAGTTCCTTGATCATCACTGCGGGGTCCAGGGACAGTTTTGCACGGGGACAACTTGAAGGTGCGAACTTTCGCCACCTTCGAGTTTTCAGGGACATGTCCTTCGTATGTGCACTTGTGGCCTAGGAAAATGACTTCAATATTGCAAAAAGGTGTTGGAACTTATGTGTCTTGGGACCCATGCAACCTGATCGGTGAGCAGAAGGGAAACCAGGGATTGAAATTTGGGCAGGGGTGATAGATGCCGAGCGTGTGGTAGACATGATGGCTTCTGATGCTGGTGCACGGGGATCACAGATGTTGAGCGAGTGTGTCACAAGCGGGAGAGGTGAAGCAATGTCGGGGATATAAGATGGAGAGAAGTATGTGACACCACGCGTGAGCAAGGAGACGTGAGCAGATGTAGCTGAATTTGCACGACCTCAGGCTCCGAGTCCACGCTCGTGCATCTGACGGGCTACTTGGACGAAAACAGCTTGCAAAGAGGTGAGCACAGCGAGGCCCAGTAGTTGCGGGAGACGCACAGGAAGGATTACGCTCAGCATGTCCATGACCTATCGCCGCGCCAATGCAAGCTCGCTAGACTCCGGGCTCTTATGGTCATCAAGGAGGAACGTGCCAGTGAGCAACGACAAGAGCATCGAGAACAAGTCGGCTGTTTTGACCATGTTCGCCTACAAGTTTTTCTTTGTGCATTGTAGCCGGGGAGTAACACACAAGATTTGAGATGCAAGTCCCAATCGCAACGAGGAGGGTGGCCTGAAGCAGTGTCTCGACCAACCCTACGATCACTGGCATGAGTTTACGCTGCGAATAAAAGAAGAGGTCATGCACAATCTTACACGACAACTGAAAGAGGATAGATAATTGACGTCATGCTGGATCAAAAACAGTCTAGAGGGTGCGCATGAACGACCTGGATTTAAAGTCGGTTTGCTATCCAAAGTTTGAACCATGCGACGAGTGAGGTGGGCTAGTCGATACAACGTCCTTCCATTTGATTGGTTGGAGTTTGGGAAGAAAAGAAGTCCCCACGCCTCATATTGTGCCAGCAGGTTGCCAGCAGCCTGAGATGCGGACTTCCTGCCAGCAGACATTGTCAGCAGACTCCTGCCAGCGACAAACAAACTTACAAGTGACATTTACGAGTGACATACTTGGAAACCTGTGTGCTATATATTTGACCAAATGCCCAAACTCTTGGCCCACTGGCAGTCATGGTACCTCGTCGAACTACTCAGATCTCTCCTCTTGCACAGGCTGTTCCCTCAACAAGTGATACTATGCCACCTCGGACACAACCCTCCCATGCTCGTCTGCTAACCAATGTAGACGACGACGAGGGGGAGTCTTTTCGTTTGGACGATGTTTCCAGCAGTGATGACCCGGGCAGTAACAGCCCAGACAGGGAGGAGAGCGACGTGCCAGTTTGGCATAGCGGTCACACCCAAGGTAGGACGACTGGAGCCAAGACCCAAGTCAACGATCTTAGCCCCCCCATCCCCACCGAGTCTAAGAGGGCTGCGGCTGACATTAATCACTTCTTCAATAGGGATGTTACCACGGGTAAAGCCACCTGCAAGGAGTGCAGGTAAGTGTTTCCGTAGCCTACGCCCCACTTAACTTTCTAACATTTCGGAATAAACAGGGAGGTGCACGAGAAAAACCCTTCTACCTGGCCGTCAGATATTAACTATGTCTATTCTGTGAACACGTCCACCACCTCCCTCCGGCCCCACATATCAAAGTATCATCTTGAGTCATATCTCATTTTGGCTAAGGCGAGGGGATGGAATACTTCCCTCGTATTAAAAGGCCAATCGCAAACTTCTGATTCGGTCGCATGTGCACAAGCCGACGAACCAGTTGAGGAATTCAGTCAAGATAGATTCCTTCAATTGTTGGTGGACTTCATTACTGCCGATGATCAGGTATGTTTGTTTGCACCGGGCTACAAAGGTGCCATTATCCCTCACTGCTTGTTTCAGTCCATTCATGTCGTCGAAATCCCTGAGTTTCACAGGCTTCTATGCCACTTGCGGGGCGGTATTGACGGCGGTCTCAAGGAATCGATGATCCCCCATCGGACGAAAGTACGAGCACTGATTATCCAATCTTGGGTACGCGACTTCCAGGTTTTGAAGCAAGAACTCGCGGTACTACCATTTTCCCGCTTGAGGTTCTTCTCTTACTAATATGTTGTGTCCAGAACTCAAAGGGTCGAATCTCTTTCACGATGGACATATGGTCCGATCAAAACCGCAAATCCTTTCTCGCACTCACCGCCCACTGGATCGGCGAGGTGAAAGGGTCGCTTACACTCAATTCGGCTCTTATCGCGTTCCAAGGACTTCGTGGTCGTCACACCGGTGCAGCGCTTGCGATGCTAGTGGTAGATCTTCTGGATAGGGCTGACATCACCATGAAGGTAAGTAAAACCATAAAATTTATAATCAACATTTACAGTTCTAACATATTTTGACTGGAAGACTGGTCATTTCACGTTGGATAACGCGAGTAACAATAACTCTATGATGAACTGTCTCCAGGACCTGCTCGTGTTTCGTGACGTCCCCTTTGATGCGGAAGACCGTCGTGTAATGTGTTATGGTCATGTTATTGACCTTAGCTCTCGACGCGTAATCAATAACGTGGCCATGCAGTCGCGAAACTCGGGCACTAATGATTTGTCAGGTGGAGGATCTGCTAGTGAGACTGACGACATGGCTCTGAGTCTCAAACGCGACCCCATTGCCCTTGCTCGTGCAGTGGTCCGAGCCATCCGAGGGTCAGGCGCTCGTCGAGAAGCCTTTGAGACTGCTATTCGGAGAGGGAATGAAGATGGGTCGTTCAGACTAGACAATAAACCAGTCCAAGTCCAGTCTCTGCAGCTCCTGCGCGACGTACGCACCCGGTGGGACTCAGTTTATAGTATGCTCAATCAGCTTCGGGAGATGTGCCCGGTATGTCGCTTGCTATTTCATCTCCATCTGTGACTAAAACCGAGCCAAACCACTCAGGCTATCGATTATTTCCTCGATCTCCCCAACGGAAACCTCAGGAAGTATGTAATCTCACCCCAAGAATGGCAGGCCATGCAAGACTTGGAACTGATTTTGAGCATAAGTTGTGATTCGCGTCTTCAAAACTCTGAGTCTAACTGACCGGTGTCCATTGACCAACCCTAGATGCCCCACCAAGTACAACAAGTCATGTCCGGAGAGCATACACCGATTCTATCTGGTGCCGTTCCCGCGTTTGAGATGTTTATGTCGAGCTGGGAGAGTATTTGCGAGAATTACCCCCATTTGCAACCAATTGTGCAACCGGGCCTCAACTGGGCGTATAAGTATTATGCCAAAATGGATCGTACAAGAGCGTATATCATTGCGATGTGTCAGTAAACAGTCATTTTTCTAAATCTGGTTGACTAATATTCATATCAAGTCCTCAATCCGATGATACGGATGAGCTGGATGGCTGATCAGTGGGAGGAGGAATACATCGAAGACGCTAAAACGAAGATTCAGGATGCAGTGAGTAGCTCAGATTGCTGGGCAGCATGTCCTAAATACTATGACAGATGCTTGAATACTACAAGGAGCCTGAGCCTCGTAACATACAGAACGTAACGATTCCGGGTTATATGCTGCTGTCGGAACAGTATGGCCTTCCCGGAATGGAAATTGGCAGGCGTCCGACTCCATCGACCGCTAAACAGGAATACGAGGCGTATATCAAGGTCCCCTCACCGTGGGGTACAGATGTCCTCAAGTTTTGGGAGGTACAGCGCACGCATGATTCAGCATGTGCGCGTGATGCTGACTGGACATCTCAGCTCAATAGCAGTACTTTCCCGACCCTCTTTTTAATGGCGATGGACTACCTTCCGATCCAGGCGTCCTCAGTACCGTGCGAACGAATCTTTTCGTCTAGTTCCGAAACCGATACCAAGCGTCGGAATCGCATCAACCCTTTGTTGATGGAGGCCCTTCAAATGCGCAAGTTTAGTCTCAAGAGGGAGCGCCTTAATTTTGGGGCTACCTGGTCCACGCAAGAGAGTGAGATGGCCAGGAATGACCCAGAGGGTGATCCCCTTGGTGAGTTACTGGACGACTCACCGGACTTGGGGAAGGTTCAAGATCGCCTGGACAAACTCATGAACTATATTAACTTCGAGGATGACGATTGAGGGGTTGATATTACAAGCGTCGAGCAGTCTTTACACAGAAATTCATGTACAGTATTGTGACTATTGTCAGATTGAACGAACAAGGCATTTGGATTCCAACCATGGTTCCAGTGTGTTGTTGTGAGGCCAGGGATGGACACGTGACTCGCTTGATCCACTTTACGCCGTTCCTCAACAACGTGCACCAAGGTGAGCTTGTGCTTAGACGATCTCATACCTCAAGTGGTATCTTTTCGTTGTTGCTGGCTTTTGTTGACTCTCGTGTGTATCATACATCTGGGTCCCTTCCCAAGCTAGGCGAGCTGCCTTGGTTTTGTCACTGCCTTCGCCTGCCAGGTCCGACCTGAGCCCACCGCATATGGGTGCACTAGAACGCTAGGTTGCTTCTCTCCATCTTCCTCTCTTTCCCCGATTGTTCGCTTCCTGACCTGCCTGTCACAATCCTAGCATACAAGAAGTCTGCCAGGAGGGTTCACCCGGTCGCCGCTTCCCTCTTCGAGGACTTTCGCAATGTTCAGCGTCATCCCGACCCCTTCCTTCTCTTTCTGCACTCCCGGCCCACCCTCCCAAGTTCACACCTGGCGCCCGTATCACGTGAGAACGCTTTAGAGCCCTCGAACTCAACTTTGTCCTGAAGAGGTGAAGCTCGCGGCTCATGTTCTCAAGGTAAGCAAGAAGGCGCTCCCATGGTTCGAGGAAGGCCCCCATGAGCCGTATTGGAACCCATGAAATGTGAGTTTGGAGACCGAAACTGGAGTAAAGGGTGGAACGAAGGTAGTGATCGAGATGAGACGAACCCCCGCTCGGCTACCAAGAAGAAATAAATACAAGTGTTCTTTCTTGCTCCGTGCTTATTCCGCACAATGAATATGTGAACAGTCGCATGCTGCACTCAAGAAGACTGAAGGTATGTACTTCCGCATCTGTAAAGACCTGCTGTTGTTGGCGGCAAAGTGAAGCCAAGCGAGGTCGATTTTGAGACGATCATTTTCTACCTGTCAAGATCCCGACAATCACCCACATCCCCTGGGTCTACAAGAACATTCCGATTCTGACCGGCCCACTCGACGAGGTCATTCAAAGATAAGATTGCCGCTGGTATGTATGCCTTCAGACATCTCGTACCGCTTTCACCGGTTCTGCGTCCCAAAGAAGAACGGATCCCTTTGGCTTGTACGACCTCCAATCCCTCAACACCATCGCTATCCATAGTGCTGCAGTCCTACCCTTCGTCGGCCAGTTCGTCAAGGGTTTGGCCGCATACTCTTGTTAAGTACATGCTTGATCTATTCGTCGGCTACGACCACCGGATCCTTGACGTCGCGTCTTGAGATCTCACAAACTTTCAGTAACCCCTCGGCGTCTTCGCAACATAATGACGAGGCCGAGAAACAGAGAGCAAGGCGACAGGTGAGAAGGTTTTTATCTTCTCCCTCACCCCGCTGCCTCACCAGTGTCATCAGTCTCGCCCCAAACCCTAACCCAATGACGAGGAGAAACAGAGAAAAGTGACAGGTGAGACGGTTTTCTCTGCCTCCTCTCACGTCGACGGTACCGCATCAGATGCTTCTGATGACGAGATCGAGAAACAGAGAGAGGTGGGGGTGAGATAGCCTTCTAGGCTTTGTTTTGGTGGTAGAGGAATGCTTTTGATTCACGTTCATTTTTCTTGTGTCGTTGCTAATATCTTTTTCACGCGCTAACATAAACGAGTACAAACTCTTTTCCCTTGACTGCTACCTCGCCGACCTTGCTCTCCTTCCACCTCGATGTCTCTCACCATTGTCCTCAATACCCTCTATAGCTCAAAGGGTCGCGAATGAGAATGGGAAACAGCTGAAAGACGCATTTTGGCCCATTTTGTGAGGATGGGATTCGAGAAATATGGGGTGGAGGTAGCCACTGTGAGGTACGTTCTTACGTGCCACTTAACGCTCCCTGGCACTCACAATCACTTGCAGGAATACGGGTTGGCATGGGGAAAACGGCGCAGTACCATACGGGGGCCATCTTACCATAGACTTCAGCAAGCGGAACGGCAAGTTCACCACCGATCATGTCTACCGCACTGACACAGCGTACGATGATAGGTCCATCGATTTATACAAACCCTTTATTCTGACGTTTTGTTCTACTACGAAGGACTGGCTAAGAGAAGGCGAATTTGGAAAGCACCCAAGAGAGTTCGGCAAACCCACAAAATGCGTTAGAGATATAGAGTACAAATTTCTTGATATACGGCTTCGTTTTTTTAGACGTTTTCTACCTTTTTCGTGTTGAGCGCAGAACTAACGAGCGAGGAGAGATAGCAAAGAGCTAAGAGACAAGTTACTTCAGAGGGTGAAGGAACTCTATATATTACTACTACACACCTAAGAGACAAGTTCTATAGAACGTCTGTGAGTAAAAGGTATAGTAGAGTAAAGAGGAAAGGAACTTACACTTCAGAGGGTGAAGGAACTCTGAAGTGTTGTAGTGTAAACAGCAGTCCTTATATACAGGACGCTTAGCTAAGAATGGTCTGTGCGCACTGGTGACCCAAACATAATACATGTGGTCTGTGCGCCAGAGGGAGAAATGCCATTGGAGGGCAGAGAACAATAGCTGCCTAAAGCAGACAATACCGGTATCTTAATAATAGAGAACAATAAGAGTCATATATGACTCTGTCAATAAAGATAAACAAAAGCGGTCCGTATGAGTCCGGAGTGTCCAAAAGAGTCCATAAGGGACAGATACCGTATTTAGTATGTGGGCTGACACAATCAGATCCCACGAGACATGTGACTTATGCAGTCGCGTCTCAACATCCCTCCATGATTGGGACAGTCCATAGTGTAGATTACAGAGGTGTGTTAAAGTTGGAGCTCTGAAGTAAGAGATTTTTGACTTTTTATACAAGATGATAATCTTTTCAAGAGCCGGAATTTGTAGGCTCTCTGAGTCAAGATCCAACTCCTTCAGAGTTCTAAGAAGGGCTTTTCGTGGTTGTAAAATACCCAAAGGAAGTCTGCAAAAGCTTCGCTTGCTTATTTGCAGTAACTCGACATTCCTTAAGCCTCCTTCTGTTTAACCTCTTGAAGATCAGAGAACATGATGTGCTTGTTACAGGACAATGTGACGTCCTTGCTGATAAACCAAGGATCGACGACCATTGACTGTGTACTCAGCACGATGTTCCTGAGTCTTTACACCATTCCTAGGTCATTGACCATTTTGTCAAAGGGTTCTCTGGGCAGTGACTTAGTAAGTCCATCTGCAACCATTTCCCCTGTCGGAGTACGTATCAGGTCTATGACCTTGTTTTCTACATACTCCCTGACTACATGGTGTTTGATCAGGATGTGTTTAGACCGTCTTCCAGTGACAGGGTTTAATGCTAAGTCTACAGCACCCTTGTTGTCACAGTGTAGGGGAATAGGGGAGGCAACCTCATACCCTAGTTCCCCGAGGAAGGTAGTGTACCACTGAGCTTGATTTGATGCCTGTCACGAACCTATAAAGTTGGTTCGCGACTCAGGCGTCTAAGATTGGTCCGCGCCGGCCCGGTCTTATGTAATCACCTTCCTAAAGGGGAAATCCGGATTCGGAGTTTGAATTTCGTACTCCGACGATCACGTGATGTGTCACGTGATCTCCCATCGTTTATCAAGTCACCTGACGACTGAGAGTCGTACCATTCCCTGGATTATTCTGATTGGACTGTGGAGCAGTCAAATCATCATGACATCATCAACTGCGGAGCAGTCGTACCACTCCGGGGATTATTCCTATTGGACTGCGGAGCAGTCATCTCTATGATGTGATCGACTGCGGCGCAGTCACACGTATTATCGCCATTGGACACTATTATTAGATGTCTCTCGAACGTTCCATTGCGCAGCAAAGCGCAGTATTCCGCAGCACCCGTGGGCGGCCCTAAGCCTGCCCTAAAGTTATGCACAGACCATGTCCCTAGGTATATAAGCTAGCGTGTTACAACGGACAGTCCCTCAGACTGTCCACTTGTCTTAATCCACTTGTTTACACTCTCCCTTTGCCTCTCCCAGCCTCGAGCCTGTGCCCCTACAGCTACAAGTCGAAGAAGCTTGTACTTAGCGCCACTCCCCTGAGCCATCGCGCCAGTTCTGACGGTTGAGCCAAAGCGCCTCTATCACAGTTGTCCTGTGCCCCGCCTCGAGTTCTCCACCACCCCCGGTCTTCCGCTTCCCCCGTCGTGCCTCTACTGTCGAGTGACAGTGAGTCATCACACTTGGACAGTCTAACACAATTAGACCTGACCCCGGGTGTTCCCATTAGTGTCCAACTACGACTACGACTTTTCGCAGTTCGGTCATTGGGACGGAGATTCTGCCTCGTACCACGAGGAATACGACCACTACACCCCTCCCGGCCCCTCTCGACAATCCTCTCAACCCCGTCGCCTCCCATCACCCCTCACCCCTCTCGCGTCCCCTTCAGCCTTTGTTCAAGAATTTGTGCAAGGCTCGTCTACCAACGGTACTCAGTACGAGTACACCCTCACCGACATCCACGGTGAGCTCCCATCGGGGCTTCCATCGCCCATCTCTCGACCCACTACTCCCCGCCCCGCCACCCCTCTCGAGTACGGAGAAGAAGCCTTCCCCCCTGAGTTTGACATCCGGACACAAGTAGCGGTCCGTTCTGCCCCCCTCCGAGAGCCCACACCAGAATTGGTGTATCCTGACCCCCCTTCCGAGCCTACCCCATCACCGCGCCCCGTCAGCGCCCCCCCTCGTATTCCATCGCCCCCTCCTCGTAACCAGTCCCGAGCATCCACCCCTCCTCGTGTCCCAACCCCTGACTCTCCTATCAACTACGAGCGTGTAGCTGAGCAATCCCCCGTCGACTCCACCACCACCGACCTCCCCTCTGAGTGGGAGAACATCCTCCCCGCCTCCTTCTTTCAACCCCCCTCGTGTATAAACAGCCCAGAAGAACACCCCCACCTATACACCGCTGTTTACTCTGCTGAAGGAGAGTCTTGGCGACCTGCCTCGGTCACTGTCTGAGAACATTTCTCACGTATTCCCCTCGCGCCTGCCCTTGCTCGGGCTTTCCCTGTATTCCCGTCCGTCACCCCCTTCCGTATCCCACCTCCTCACCTCTACACCATCTTCCCCCGCCTCACCGACCCCGTCAACGCCAACAACTTTCCCCCTCTCTACATCTGCTCCAAGGCAATCTTGGACTCCCCCTCTGCTAACCTCCCACTTGGTAGTGTGAGGTACGACTTCCGTGAAGGACTTCGGCAAGCCTTTGCCCCCCTCAGCAATATACTCCGAGCGGGGTATATCGATTCATTGGTAACGTTGGAGGTGCAGGACTTCTTGGACGGACGTGTTGTTACTACTTACGGACATTTACGTTTCACTTTTGACGGACAGGTGTTTGCCCTTTATCAGGGCTATTTCTTTGAGGATATTATTCGCTCCAATCCTCATCTTCTTTCCCATTGTCTCACTCCGCGGATTCCCGCCGACCCTTTTGCCTTTGTTCCGGCAATTCCTGACTCCACCCCACTATAGTTTGATAGTGGTATAAAAAGTTTTTTCGTTGCCTTGCCCCTTGAATCGAGTCATTCAAAACAACGCAACTAGTAAGTAATTCCTTTATCCTGGTTATAGGACTGTAAACCGAGTGGTTTAAGTGCCTCCACCCCATCCCGGTACATTCCCACTAACTGAGGCACAACACGTTGCGAGGGCACGTGCTCAGTTTGACACCCATCGAGACCGACAACTCCGTCGGTATTACCCATCCACCTCCTATTACGACATCTCTGAGTCATCCCGCATTGACTCCTGGGTGGACCCACCCCTAGTGCTAAAGAGCTTGGTCAACCTCTTCGAGTTTGGCGAGACTTGGGACACCTACGCCTTCAACGATTTTCAAGACGACCTTTCAGCCGTGGTCGACGCCTGCAACGACCAACTCCTGTTCTGGCACCTTTCTGATCGCACCCCCGAGCAACTCATCCTTTGGACAAAGAGTGACTATCTTTGGTTCAATCACATTCCCCCTCGACGCGACTACCTTATCCAACAACTCCAAGCCGGCAACTCGGTCCGGTACCTCGACCGATTCCGACTTTCTTACGAAGAAATCGAGATTACCTTCTACGAAATCCGAGTAGTGGATAGAGAAGGCCCCCCTTCCTTGGTTATCACCGAAGGAACCGAGTTGACGTATTCCTGGGAACGAGCTGCCTGGGAAACAACTCTGAACAACCCAGACCATAATCTAGTCAACCCCCGCATCTATCACGAGCCCCCACCGACCCTAACGACCCTGAACTAGTAGAGCTGCTCACAGCAAGAAGAACAAATCCCTTGAGCCTACTAGCCCGTCTATCCCTCCCCGCGAGTAGCCTGGAAACAGAAGAGACCAACAATTCAAGCAACGACGGTTGGGGAGAAGAACCCAACGTTGGACCGTGTTGGTGCACTCAAGAGGTGTGCATCTGTGGCTATAGACCAGACACTCCCCCTACACCAGACGGCGTAGTACTGTGGTCCCCTGGAGTTAACTACCTACCCTTTAGAGAAAGCGTAGCGGAGTTATAAATTTTTGTCGCAGTGTGCTTTCGAGAAAAGTACTAAGTCGCAAAAATATCCGAGCACTTTACAAGTGTAAAGTTAGGTACCCTGAAACCCATTGTTAATTGGGCTATTACCCTGTTGTCAAGACCAAGACAACCCCCATAGACATTTCCAAGCAAGAAATTCCCACATATCCTCCAACAACTCCCCGGTTATCCTGCAAACTCCGAAAAAGAACTCGGACATCGCTACGTGCAACTATTCCAATAGTTTCTACCCAGTCAGTCTAAGCCATCCAACTCTCTCAAGAAATCCTGGTTGCAAGGCAACACTCCCCGACCACCCCGATGGATGCTGATATGAGATTATCATCCCCACCTCTCCCGATTGAGGACCATGACTTTCAAGCAACCCCGACCTCCTTCGATCCAAGCATCACCTCCAGCCATACCCCCAGTAACGAACACTATGGCGGCGATCCTGGAATACACCCTAAAGATGGGCACCCAACTTCCCAAGACACGACAACCCTTGATGCACTGGTAAACAAAACCAGAGAGACTTCCCCCTCGAGTAATCCTCTTTCACGTTTCAAGATGAAACAAGACTCCCGACTTCGACGAAAGTTTTGCCTATACTGTGGAAACGAAGGCCACATCCGCCAAAACTGCAAGCTAAAAAGAGGAATCCTGATCGAAGACGATAACGTTCATAGCAATGCTTCTTCACTCCAACCCGAGCAATTCCAAAGGAAATTTACCAAGGTGGAAAGAGACCACCGGCTCCAGGACAAACTCTGCCTGTACTGTGGAAATAAAGGCCACATCCTCCAGGAATGCAAGTTCAAGAGAGGCATTCTGATTGAAGATGATAAAGACGCTTCTTCAACCCACTCCAAGCAATTCCAAGAAATCCTGATCGAAGACGATAATGTTAAAGTCAACACTTCTTCATTCCGATCCGAGCAACCCCGAGGAAAGCTTACCAAAGCAGAACGAGACCGCCGGTTTCAAGAACAGCTTTGCCTATACTGTGGCAATCCAGGCCACATCCTCCGAGAATGCAAGCTAAAGACGCAAAGCATGAGGGCCAGAGATGGCCACCCCTCCCACAACAAAGATGAAGTGCAAGGCACTTTTGTTGAAGAAACCCTAAATCAAGAAAAAACACCCGAGAACCTTCCAGCTCAGATAGGAGCTTTCCATTTCGAGGATTGCAAACGACTTGCAATCAACCATGCCAGTGTTGGCCGATCCAACAACGAAGAAGTGCGAGACACTGTTGTTGAGGAAGCGCGATCAGGAGGACGACCCTACTGATTTCTGGACTTCGAGTGAAGTCAGAGTATCGAGAGATACTTCCGTATTCCCCGGACGCGGGTCCGCGGTCGCTCTAATCCCAAAGAACTACAAAAGACAAAGTAGTCAACGTCCACCCAAGAGTAAAAACCCATTCCGAGCAACACTCCAAAGGGAAGAACCTTTTAATTCCATCGGCTTTCCATAACAGGCCTACTCCCAAGAACTACAAGAAAATGTAGTACCCAATCAACAGGACGACCCTTTTGACTTTGACGACCCCTAACGAAGGCCTGTTTTCGAGAACTACAAGAAAAATCCCGACTTTGAGCAAGTCAAGTATTACGCCAACAGAGGAAGCACCTACTGTTATGAAGACATCGAACCAAGAACTCCATCGACTCCCAGTGAAGGCCTATTTCCGAGAACTACGAGAGAAATCCCAACTCCAAGCAAGTCAAGTATTCTGTAATACTTTCAGCAGAGGAAGCACCTACTGCTATAAGGACACCTGACCAAAAGGACGACCCTTTTAACAACTCCCAGACGACCCCTAGCAAAAGGCCTATTTCCGAGAACCACAAGAAAAACCCGACTTGCGCAAGTCAAAGTATGGAGCAATACTTTCGCCAGCAGAGGAAACACCTACTGCTATGAAGACACCTACCATCCCAAGTAACCACCCAAGCGGATGACCCCCTTGGCCTCGACGACCTACAAGAGAAACCTGACCCAAGTAACTACTTAAAGGAACGACCCCTTTAACGCCCCCTAGTGCAACCACCCAAGAGGAAGACCCTCTTGACTTCAACGTTTCCCAGTAAAGACCCAACCCAAGTAACCACCCAAGAGAATGACCCTCTTGACCTCGCCGACTCCCAGTCAGACTTTGACGACTCCTAGTGACGGCCTACTTCCGAGAACTACCAAGAGACCATAGTGACCACCCAAGAGCAAGAACCTCTTAACTCTGACAACTTCCAATAACGTCCGACTTTGGGCAAAGTCAAGTATTGAGCAATACTTTCGCCAGCAGACACGGCATCTGCTATCACAAGATCCAAGCACACCAAGGAGGAAGAACCTCTAGAATTCCAAGAACTACAAGAACCACGTAGTAACACGACTAATCAAGAGGAAGCACCATTGATTACCCGGCTTTGAGCAAGCCAAAGTATGGAACATACTTCGACCCCAGATGGAGGAAGCACCTACCATTTCCCGATAAATTCCCTAATCAGGAGGAAGCACCACTGATTACCCTGGCTTTAACAACAAGCCAAAGTATTGAGAATACTTCGCTCCCTTCCACCGAGCACTATCCGAATGGAAGATTAACGCCAGCTGCGCTGAGTGCGGCATTCCAGTACTAGAGAACTCAGAGATGAGCTTGTGCCAGTAGAGACGATATAGGCGCGTGCCTTCCTATCGCACTCAGGGTGACACTAGTATGGAAGCGATCTGGCAAGAGATATTAGTGCAGAGCATCATTCCAATGATGGGTTCGCTGCGCGCGAACGGCTTGACCATTCAATTTCTAGATAAACGAACGATTGCCCAACAAGATGGGCTTGGTCAAGTTCACCACGATCTAAAAAGAACAGATCAGTACCTGAAGAACGCCGGCAAAGGGCCTTCGCATTCCACTAAAGATGTGGATCCTGACTGCTAAAGATGCAGAACTTCCCCTCAAGCACCTGGGCAAGCCGATGAAGCTTCAACCCTCACCACTAAAGATGTGGCCCCCCTCGCTTTCACTTTGCACCAACTGCTAAAAGATGCAGTCTTCCCCGTGTTCCCCCTCACGCCACTGCTAAAGATGCAGTCCTCTGGTACTCCACCTCGCGCCACTGCAAGAAGTGCAATTCCCATTCCGCAAAAACAAATGTGCCGTCCCTCTTCGCGTCACTGCAAGAAGAGCAGTTCCTACTTCGTGTCACTATACGACATACAGTTCACATTCCGCGAAAGATGTGCCATTCCACTTCACACCACTGCTAAAGCTGCAGTCTCCTCGCGTTCCACTTCGCGACACTGTTAGGAAATACAGTGCCTGAAACCCTGGACAAACTAAAGATGTTTCACCTCTACCTGCCAACAACGCAGTACCTCCTTCGACGAACCCTGAACGAGCTAAAGATGCTTCAACTCTGCCTGCTGATGATGCAGTACCACCTTCGACGAACCCTGGACAAGCTAAAGACGCTTCAATCCTGCTCCACAAGAAATTCCCTGCTAACAAGAGCAGCCCCCACTTCGCAAGATGTGCTGACCCCCTGACAACCTGAACAAGCTAAAGATGCTTCACCCCTGCCTGCGAGAAGATGCAGTATTATCCTGAACCACCTAACCTTGACAAATTCCCCTTCCGCAAGAAGTGCCGCTCCCTTCCCATGTTCTGCATATAGTGCAATCTCCATCCCGCAAGAAGTGCCCAAGAATTGCCGCTCCCATTGCAACCCTCCTAGGACAACGTTCCCCACTCCGCAAGACATGCCGTTCCCATGTTCCTGCAAATATTGTTGCATCCCGCTCCCTTCGCGAATTTTTTTTTCCGGTGCCATGCCGGCCTCCTGTCCTCCATCTTCATCCACCACTCAGGCTTTCGGATCCAAATCCAAGGTGCTGTCCAGGCGTCCAGACCTTAAAAAGGGGATAGCGAATGAAGATGAAAAGCAAGCGCTCCTGAATACAGATATTTCAAGCCAATATCATACAAAAGTGTAGAAGGCACTTCCCTGCGACAACCCAAGTAATCCCTAAAGTGTAGAAGACACTTCACGGCAAACACAAATACCCTGCAATAACCTGCAACCCCAGTGTAGAAGACACTTCCCTGCGACAACTCAAGTGTAAGAAGACACTTCCCCATGGCAACCTGAATCCCTAAAGGTAGAGACCTCCTGCAACAACCCGAAGAGAAGACTCAGTGTAGAAAAACTTCCCTACGCAACCAACTCCAAGTGTGAAGAACTTCCATGACAACTCGATCTAAGTGTAGAAGACACTTCCGCGACAACCTAATGTAGAACACTTCCCGGCAACCGAACCCAATTAGAAGACCTCCAACCGTCCCCAGTGAGAAGACACTTCCCTGCGGTACCGAAACCTAAGGGCTACCCGAATCCCTAACGTAGAAGACGCTTCCGAGCTACCAGAACCCCTAAAAATACATTGACTCGTCGGGTTCCTATCGAGCACTGAATCCCACAAGTACCCAAAAGAAGGCACTTCCCGCGACAACTTGAACACCTAAGTGTAGAAGACACTTTCCTGGCAACCCAAACAACGCACCCAAGATATGCAGACATATGACAGAGGCGTCAGTATGGCATTCCACATCCGAGATACGCAGACATGTCAGCATGGCGTTCCCAAGTACCCCCAGCAAGCACAGACATATGACAGAGGAAGTCAGTATGGGTGCCCCCACCTCCAAGTACCCAAAACAACATCTCCCAATACCATCAAATCCGAGATACGCAGACATATGACAAAGATGTCAGTAGGCGCTTGAACCCAAGTACCCTGCAAATCATTCACGCAGACACAAAGAAAATCAATATGGCGTCCCACACCCAAGTACCACCGCATGTCCTCCTTGCGACAACAATCCAAGATAAGACATATGACAAGAAAGCATCATCACACCCACCCGAAGACCAACACATCCAACACACGCAGACATATGACAAGAGAAGTCAGTATGGCGGTTCACACACGAGTACCCTGGCACCCAAACTCAAGACACCAGATCATAATTAACCCCTACCCCAACTAAGCCAAGATGCTATAATCCCGACTACTGATGCAGTAGAACCTGAGGAACGAGCGTTCACTTCTGAGGCATCATGCAAGAAGTCACTCTTGAAACCCTCCCCAGAATGGTGAACACTGAACCAATCTGGTGCAAAAGTGGCGAATCATGCAAATTCCAAGTTACAATACTACCTGAGATTCAAAAAGTCTAGAGACTTAGCACGGTTGGAAAGAACCAACATCCACACTACACGTCCCAAACTCAAGCCTGCCCCACGATGCCATGACATGGCATACCATCCAGTCCTTCCACAAAAAAAAACCCCCGATTCCCCATATCACACGCAATGATATCCACAAATCCAACTTCACCTAAACCACTTCCGAGATTGTCCAAAAGGAGAGGAACGAACATACGAAGTTGAATCAGATCTTACAATCCAAAGTACCACCAAACAAGAAAGGGGGTACCGAACCCGATCAGTGGAAGGGATATCCTGACTCCAAAGAATTCCTGGCCCCCATAACCTACTCCTGACCCGGTCTTAAAAGGTTCCACAAAAGACCACTCCAGTGCCCTAAAAACCCAAGAAAGTCAAACAGTGCTGTCGGTGCAGCACGGTGTTAAAAAAGGGGATACTGTCACGAACCTATAAAGTTGGTTCGCGACTCAGGCGTCTAAGATCGGTCCGCGCCGGCCCGGTCTTATGTAATCACCTTCCTAAAGGGGAAATCCGGATTCGGAGTTTGAATTTCGTACTCCGACGATCACATGATGTGTCACGTGATCTCCCATTGTTTATCAAGTCACCTGACGACTGAGAGTCGTACCATTCCCTGGATTATTCTGATTGGACTGCGGAGCAGTCAAATCATCATGACATCATCAACTGCGGAGCAGTCGTACCACTCCTGGGATTATTCCTATTGGACTGCGGAGCAGTCATCTCTATGACGTGATCGACTGCGGCGCAGTCACACGTATTATCGCCATTGGACACTATTATTAGATGTCTCTCGAACGTTCCATTGCGCAGCAAAGCGCAGTATTCCGCAGCACCCGTGGGCGGCCCTAAGCCTGCCCTAAAGTTACGCACAGACCATGTCCCTAGGTATATAAGCTAGCGTGTTACAACGGACAGTCCCTCAGACTGTCCACTTGTCTAATCCACTTGTTTACACTCTCCCTTTGCCTCTCCCAGCCTCGAGCCTGTGCCCCTACAGCTACAAGTAGAAGAAGCTTGTACTTAGCGCCACTCCCCTGAGCCATCGCGCCAGTTCTGACGGTTGAGCCAAAGCGTCTCTATCACAGTTGCCCTGTGCCCCGCTTCGAGTTCTCCACCACCCCCGGTCTTCCGCTTCCCCCGTCGTGCCTCTCTGTCGAGTGACAGTGAGTCATCACAATGCCTGCTTGTATGCCAAATTTCAGACCTGTACGATCACTGGTTCAGGAGATACAGCTAAACGAGTATAGACGAGTCTAACTCGTTGACATCCCTACTTGTTATCATCTGTAATGATGTCTCCCAGCGTCTTGTCGGTGTAACAATCATCGAAGTCCCAAAGCACAGTTGTCGGAAGAAAATCTGGGCGGAGGGGTGGTGGCTCCGCGCGTTCAAGGAGATCCTCGATGGCCTTGACGTCAGTTCTTGCCTGTTGAGATGCGGAATCGCTGGGCCCCAATGACGATGCGTGAGAGTCTACACGAGAATTTGCGCGGCAAGAGTTAACACTGTGGGGTACTGCTGTCATAGGATTGCGTCAGCGATCACCTGGGTTCGAAAGCAAATTACCACGCACCTTGGTATATGTCAGGGGGCAGGCCTTCGCTCCTCGTGGTACGAAACTCTGCGAGCTCTCGTTCTACGTACGTGGTAAGGACAGAGGCCAGGTGGTCGTGATCTCGGCGAAGCTTGCGGTAATGGGGGTTATGTAAGAGTTCCGAGTCAGTGAGAGCCACAATGGCATCAAGAGGGAGCGGCTGCCTTGCCAGTGGAGCCGAGGTCTTGCGTGGAAACAAAGGTACTGTTGAAGGATGAAGACTAGAGCGTAATGTCGAGCCGGACATGTGGGAACATGGAGGAGCAAAAGCAGAGAAGCCGTCGGTGTCAACGGTTGAGCGTTGTCCAGAAAAGTCTATCGGCGGTCTTGACCTCAGTGGGTGTTTCGGCATGTACTGGACGTCGTCGTCCTTGTCATCACGGTTGCGTACCATGCCCGAGTTTGAGAAGAGCCCTGGGGGGGTATCGTCGAAGTCATCATCGTTCTCAAAGTCGTTCTCAAAGTCCTCGAAGTCAGACATCTTTGGAGGCAAGGCGGCTGTGTGAGTGTATACAAGGATGAAAAAGGTTGACGAAGAAAAAAGTTGACACGAGGTAGAACGAACATGTGCCATTCCCACACTCCGCACCAGAGTCCGGTTGCCCTCGCCTCACGCTCACGCTTGTACTGTTACTCTCATCAACTGTGTGAATATGACACCTCAACCTGCTTCAAGACACACCTGTCTATGCTCCAAGTGCTATGGAAGTTCCAAAAGTGTCACCAAATGCACGATTGAGGCCCATTTGCGGCAAGATCAGCTCTTTCTACAGTCACTCCCACCCAACGCAGATTCTGCCCATCTCGTGCGATCGTGCATCGATCAAACGATCCGACTCCTTTCTCAACTCCATGGAGGCTCTGGGCTGCTTTCTGCAGTACCCGATGTTGATAGATCTCGCTCAGACGACCCAGAAGGTACGCACTATTATTATTATTATTATTATTATTATTATTTTTAACCCCAAAGCGGCACAGATCCCCTAGTTCAGCTGACTAACACCTATTCCGAGGACTCTGAGGACTCCAGGCAGCCCGATCACTATCAAGGGGAAGCTATAGAGCCTGGTAAGCATATTATTCTAATATAAAGTGCATGCTTGCTTACTGCTGTATGGTGTTAGATGATCATTTCAGTCCTGATATGGACATTGATCTAGGCACTTCTGATGCTATGGCCCGGGCTGGTGCTTATCTAGGGATGGACCCTAATATCTCTGACTCAGAGATGGACCACAGTGGACTGTCTGGGGCTGGCTCTGGTTTTGTGGGCTCTGACTCTGATGATGATGATGAGGCTGAGGCTGAGCTTCATCCTGCTTTGGTGCCCTCCTCAATAAGGCATCCAGATACTTCTGACCCTAGCTCCTTTTCTGAGAGGGAGCCAGCTGGTGTTAGTTCTGATGAGGGCGATGACTTTGGTGCTGGTGCTGACCTTCCCGAAGTCGTGAGAAGGCTTCGGACACAGCTTTTATCTGGCTATACCCCTCCCAATCACCCACCCATTGATGACCCTCGCAGTCGTATACTCACCCCAGATGAGGTGCTGTCTTTAAAGCACTACATTGCATGGGTCGACTCTCGCGGTACTGTGAAGGGATACAAGCTCCATGCACAGGTCCTTCAGGAGGCTACAGGTGCTGAGATCCTTAGCCTATATATGGTGCGGAAGCTTGCCATAGAGCTTACAGGGTTGTCATCCCAGCTGGTTGACATGTGCCCTAAAAGCTGCATGGCTTTCACTGGAGAGTTTAAAGACCTTCATTCATGCATCTACATTCGCAACAAGCAGCTATGTGGCGAGCGGCGCTATGACAAGAATGGTCACCCAAGGGCTCAAATGTTCTATACCCCCATTGCCCCTGTCATCCAGTCATTCTATATGAATAGGAAAATGGCAGAAGCTATGCGATACCGGCATGAGCACTTACACAAGGCTCTGGAAGAGCTGGAGCCTGATTCACCCCCTACCACATACTCAGATTTCTCTGACTCCATTAACCATATCAATCACTCCCACTTATTCCAAGATCCCAGAGACACTGCAATAACCGTCTCAGGTGATGGCGCCCAGCTCACTATGAAGAAGCAGTCTGATGTATGGGTCCTTATTGTCACAATTCTAAACCTTCCTCCCAATATGCGATCTAAGGCTGCCAACATCATCATTCCACTTGTCATTCCTGGGCCCTCTTCACCTGGAAATGTGGAGTCATTCATTTATGTCCTCTATGAAGAGCTTGCAAAGCTCAGTGTTGGTGTATGGTTGTAACGCCACCACAGGGGCGTTAAGTACGACGTGTACTTCGGTTAAGTCACGGACGGTAACGGGACGGGAGTAAGTCAGTTACGACTTAGTTCGATGGTGAACAAGTACCACTTGGCCTCCGTAGACACAAGGGTAATAGCAAGGGCAAGCTCAAGCGCAGCGGTGAGCGAAGACAGGGAGTCAAGCGAAAGTGCGACTCAAGGGATCGGTTTGTGAGAATGGACAGCGGTGTGGTATTACACAAGAAGTCAAGTCTACCGTACAAGCTAGGTAGCGTGAGACTTATATACTAGTACACGATGTTTGTCAGGGACAAACATATGGCGCGATCCTAGGATCCGGGTCCTAGAGAGCTAACAAAGGGAAAGTACAAAAAGAGAGCAAAGGGAAAGTACAAAAAGAGAACAAGGGAATTCCGCGGGACGACGCGTGGATCAGAAGTCATCCGCGGGTTCTGGAAGTCACGCCGCGGGGCGTCGTAACGGTCATGCGCTAGGCGCGAGATAAGAGCCAGGGTCCGAATCGAAGCGGATCGTATCGTAAAAGTACAATAGAAAGTCGGTACGGAGTATGGGTCACAAGATGGGAGTGAAGGAGGCGAAGAGGGGGAAAATCGTAACATTACCCCCCCGTCAGACTCGAAGTCGCCACGACTTCGACTAGTCACTGGTATAGTAACAGTCCTCTTCGGGAATAACCGTGGCAGGGTCAGGAGAGGGGGAACGGGGACAGGTGTGAGAGCGTAAGAACATGTGGCGTCCTCTACGGCCACACTTATGGCACCCCTCATACTGAGGGCAGTCAATCTCGTCGTGGGTTGCCTTCCAATCGAGACACTTCCCACACCAGCGGGTGCGCGGCGTGGGATTCTCGTACCGGGCAGACATCGGGGACAGGCGCCTTATAAGGCAGACATCCACGCGGTGGGCGAGACTGCCACACCACTGGCATGCGTCCCGCCGTCCCCGCTCGGGGCAGTCTCTGACGAGGTGGTCCTTAGACCGACACTCGTAACACCTGCGACGACGCGTGCTGCCTTCCCCTTGAAGGCGCGGCATCTCGCTGGGTCCTCCTGTACGCGGTGGTAAGGGCATCTCGTCCGCGCTATCGGCGCGGAGCTCAGACGAGTGGCGAGGACGAGTGGGTTTCGTCATCAGCTCTACGTATCGGTCACTGATGAGTGGGATGATTCGGGCGTACTGCAACCTTTTCCGTACGCTCGACATGTTCATGTCGAGGTGGAATTGGTCCTTCGTCTAGGCAATGGCACGGGTATTCCCGCGGGTATTGAAAACATAACCCGTACCCGTCCCCGCGCGGGTTATATACCCGCAATCGCGGGTGCGGGTGCGGGTGCGGGTACGGGTGTGGGTGGGTACGGGTACGGGTGTGGGTGGGTACATGTACGGGTGCCGTGTTACAAGCTCACACAAATATCTTTAAATACAAGCCTAATCTACACATTATCTACCCTAGACTAGCTACAAGGCCCGCACCCTTGCTGGCCGAGTTGTCGAATCGCGTCGCTGTCGTGTCATGTCGTCGTCGTCGTCGTTGTCGTCGTGTCGTGTCATCATTGTGTCGTGTCGTCGTTGTGTCGTATCGTGTCGTCGTTGTGTCGTGTCGTGTCGTATTGTCGTCGTGTATTGCCGTCGTCGTGTGTTGTCGTGGTCGTGTGTTGTCACCGTCGTGGTCGTGTGTTGTCGTGGTCGTGTTGTCGTAGTCGTGTGCTGTCGTGGGTGGTCGTGTGTTGTTGTTGTTGTTGTCATGTGTTGTCGTCGTCTTGCTGTTGTCGTTGTCGCGTTGTCGCAGGCCATCGCGTTGATGGTTGCCGCTGCCTTGCCGTCGTCGCTGGTTAGGAGGAGCGAACAAAACCGGCAATCACCCGGGCGGGCATGGGAAAGGTTACTTCCCACGCTTTAGAGTGACTCAGCATTGACCGGACCGGCACTGCAAACAAATCCCCGCCAACTCACAGCCACCACGCACTGGCACGCGCAAACATGGCACACACAACATCTCCAACGCAGCCTCAAGTCGAATGAACTTCCAACCACCACGACGCTGCGCGGACCACAACACCAGCACCAGCAAGAATGGCAACTGGCAAGGCGACGACGGCGATCAAGGCGCGATGGGCGGTGGCGTCCGACTCGACACTGAGTCGACAGCGACTACTGGCACGCACGACAACGACAATAGCGGGATCGCAACATCGAACGGAACGACAACGACAACGACAACGACAACGACAACGACAACGACAACGATGATGGACAACGACGACGACGACGATGGACAACGACGACGGACAACGGACGGACAACGGTTTGGGACGCAACGACGGCGGAGGGCAGTCACACGGCGACGCTGCGGCGGGTTTTGTACTAGTAGTTTGTATTACAGTACTTGTTACAGTAGTTACTTTTAATCTATACTATGGTGATGTACATAGTACCCTAGCTGTCTAGCACTGCGGGTAATGACACGGGTGGCGGGTTGGCCAAGGTGCCACCCGTACCCGTACCCGTCCCATCCCGTAGCCGCGACCCGTGCGGGTCACCCGAACCCGTGCCATTGCCTACCTTTGTCGCCTCGGCCTCCAACCTGCGAAGGTTGTCCCGACGCACCTTGAGCACGTCTCGCGCTTCGAGGCAGGTGCGCAGGCGGGAGACGTCTGCGTGGAGTGCGGGGTAATGGAGGGAAGAAATCACCTCATCGATTACGATGCGGCGAGGGTCATGAGGGTGGAATAGGTCCACCTGCTGGTCCGTGACATGTTGTGGGAGTTGGTTAGCTTGGACGGTGCGCAGGTAGACAGATGTGACGTAGCAAGGTTCCCCCTTGCCCATGGTGCCTACGACCTCCTGATAGTCTTTCCGGTAGTAAATATACCGGGCTACCTCCTTCTTCCCCGGCTCTCCAATCATAAGCAGGTGGAAACGTGGGGAAGTGGGGTCGTTAAGGAAATAAGGGATGCCCGGCTCGCCTGACTTGTCCTCCTCTTCATCGTCAAGGAGGGCGTAGCGGCGGTCAGGGACTGCGAGCTCTACCATAGGACGAGGGGTGAACACATGGTCGATACCAGGCGGGAATGGGGGTAGTGGGAGGCTAGGTTGGTGGAGCGTGCTCAACGCAGGCGGGGAGACAAGTGGGGGTGGAGACGTTGGCTCGGGGGATTCCGGCGACTCAGCCGGTTCAGCAACAGTGGGTAGGGAATTGTCGGGGTCAAGTGTGAACTCCGGCAGTGGGTCCGGAGTTACGATGCGCGAGTAGGGAGTATAGGCATCGTATCCCATAACCGGGATGCCAGCCTCTTGGGACGGTACGGTCAAGTTCTCGAGAATGATCTGAGACGGAGGGCGGACGGGTACGGTGGTGATGACAGGTGTATCAGACATGAGGTTTCCGGGGATGATCATGGGTGACAAGAGTGGGCGAAGGGGGTGCGTCCTTTATATCTTTCGTCCAGCCCCTTCGGCGGTAGGATTCTGCCGATAGAATTCGGCGATTAAGTCAGGTGCGTGGCGGACGTTATCAAGTGGTTCCCACGAGCTGTCACTCATGGGAAATCCCTTCCACTGGATCAGGAACTGAAGTTTACGCCCTCGGCCATGAAGGCGAGATTGTAACACGCGCTCCACCTCGAACTCTTCTTCTCCTTCGATAAGGTCAGGTGGAGGTCACGTGAAGTTAGCTCCGTGGAGTTCCGTCTCCTTATATGGCGTAAGGAGGTTCGCATGGAACACGGGATGTATCTTCCACGTCTTCGGAAGATCTAGTTCGTATGAGACTGCCGATAAGACTTTCTTGATTCGGAACGGTCTGTGGCACTTTGGTGCGAGCTTTGCGGTGGGGTAAAAGGTCCGGAGGTTCGTCCCCTCCAACCATACTTGAGCGCCTTCCAGGTAAGGTATGAAGTGCGTCTTCCC
Organism: Lactarius sanguifluus; assembly: GCA_021527775.1. Classification (NCBI taxonomy): domain Eukaryota; kingdom Fungi; phylum Basidiomycota; class Agaricomycetes; order Russulales; family Russulaceae; genus Lactarius; species Lactarius sanguifluus. The sequence goes on from JAKEYF010000242.1 coordinate 79,657, forward strand.
CCTCTTCGCCATAAGCTCTTGTGCGTGCTTGATGCAGTCTTGCGCATGTTGGCGTCTATCCCCCATCTCTTCCAGTCGTTGATCGACGGACGGAGTTGATGTGGGTTTCGACGTCCACATGGTACGTGGTTCCCACCCCATGATCAACGAGAATGGGGAATGCTTGGTTGTGGCGTTTGGCCACGAGTTGTGCGCGAATTGCGCTACTGGGAGTGCCTCCGCCCAGTTGTCCTGTTGCACGTTACTCCAGTGGCGAAGATACTGTTCCAACCACTGATTGGTCCGCTCTGACTGCCCATCCGTCTGTGGATGGTATGCGGAAGAGATGTTTTGGCGGATCCCCAGCGTCTTACACAAGTCTTTCATGAAGGCGGACGTGAAGCGTGGGTCTCGATCCGTGATCATCTTCCGGGGGATGCCATAGTGCGGGTAAACGTGGTGGAGATAGAGCCGCGCCACTCCTTCCGCGGTAGTCGTCTCATTACACGGGATGAAGATGGCCGCTTTTGAACAATCGTGGTCGGTGATGGTGAGAATGGAGTCGTATCCATTCGACGGGGGTAGCTTTGTGATGAAGTCCATTGTTACGACTTCAAATGGTTCAGCGTCGGGGTCTGTGGAGATGGGGAAGAGGTGTGGCTTTTGTCGGTGGGGGTTAATTTTGTTGGCTTGGCACGTCGCACACCCTTTGACATAGTCTTCCACGTCCTTTCGCATGTTCGGCCACCAGTAGTCGCGTCGCACCAACTCTAGTGTATTTGCGATTCCTGGATGGCCCATGCTTGGCGTGTCGTGGAAAAAGGTAATTACCCCCCGTTTAAGATCGTTGTCGCCCACGACAACGAGAGCGTCTCCTTTCCACCAGAGACCTTGGTGCTTTTTCAGGTTGTGGGGTTCGACCCATGTGAGGACGACTTTCTCGTCCATATTTTGAGCAATCTGCGTCCAGATGTCCATGTCGTGCATTGACATCTGGGTCGCGCGTATGAATCGGTCAGCGGGGAGGACGATTACATCGTTGTTGTCCTCCTCGTTGGGTTCATAGTCAGCTCGTCGCGAGAGGGCGTCCACGCGACCGTTTTTTATACCGGGTACATGCTTCAGTGCAAAGTTGTACTCTGATAACTCCAAAAACTCGTGTGCCACTCTTTGGCTGATCTTTCGGGGGTCTTTCCAGTACTGTAGATTGGCGTGGTCGGTGTGGATGATAATTTTGTGAGGGGAGCCGACCAGGTAGGTACGCCAGGCTCGTAGCGCCTTGACTACCGCTAGTAGTTCCCTGTCGTAGATGTCGTAGTTGCGTTCTGCTTCCGTTAGTGACTCGGAGTGGAACGCAACCGGGTGCATCCGTTGATCAGGTCCCAATTGATTAAGTACCGCTCCAAGGGCTACGTTGGACGCGTCTACTTCAAGTTCAAATGGTTTCGTGAGGTCGGGGAAGAGGAGTGTGGGTTCTCGGCCGATGCTTCGTCTGATATTATCGAACGCATCCTGCTGGTCCTGGTCCCAACACCAGGGGGTATCTTTCTTTGTGAGGTCGTGTAGCGGGCGGGCGAGGGTGGAGAATCCTCGAATAAACTGCCTATAGAAGTTACAGAAGCCGAGGAAGGCGCGTACTTCCTTGAGGCTTCTCGGGGCTGGCCATTCCAGGACTCCCCGTACCTTAACGGGATCCATCCAGACATTCCCATGTCTGATGATGAGTCCGAGGTATTCAATTTCTAGTACCTCGAATTCGCATTTCTCTGGTTTGACGTACAGGTCGTGCTCTTCGCAGAGGCGTAGTACCTCATGCAGCACGTTCCTGTGTTGGGCGTGGTCGAGGGCGGTGGCGATTAGGATATCATCCATATAGACGATCACAAGCCTGAGCAGGATAAGGTCCCGGAAAATGTAATCCATCATCCCTTGGAAGGTCGACGGGGAGTTGGTAAGGCCGAAATACATGACCAGGGGTTCGAACAGTCCCCGGTTCGTTTTAAACGCTGCCTTATGCTCATCTCCCGGTTTGATCCGTACGTTGTTGTAGCCCCACCTAATGTCGAGCTTAGAGAACAATCGGGCTCCTCGTATGCGGTCGATGAGTTCAGGGATGAGGGGAAGGGGGTAGTGGTTTCGGATGGTGATCTCGTTCAACCTCCTATAGTCTTGGACGGGTCTCAGCTTCCCATCTTTCTTCTTGATAAAGAAGAACGGTGATGCGTAAGGGGATTTGGAGGGCCTGATATACCCTTTTTCAAGTTGTTCGGTGAGGAACGTGGTGAGCACCTCCTCTTCGTTCTGCGCCAGCGGGTATATTTTGCAGTCTAACGCTGGTGGAGCATTTGGTAGGAGGTCGATGGCATGGTCCCACACTCGTGAGGGAGGGAATCGGTGGGATGCTTCCTCACTCATCAGCAAACCCTGGGCTGCTACAGGAGTCTGCAGCAGCACTACATAGTGGCCATAGTAGCCCACAGTTCTTGTAGTGCTGGTAGTGACGTTTATGTTCTGTGCAGCACTGCTGTAGCACTGCTGTAGTCTACCCACAGTCTACCATATCCAGGCCTACTACCACAGTCTACCACAGTCTACCATAGTCTTACCATATCAACCCAATTATTGACTACAGTAGTCTGTGGAAGTCTGCAGCAGCACTCCATAGTAGCCCACAGTTTCTGTAGTGCTGATAGAGACGTTTATGTTCTGTGTAGCACTGCTGCAGCACTGCCACAGTCTACATGCAGTCTACAACTCTGCCTGCAGTCTATCACAGTCTACCACAGTCTACCACAGTCTGACCAATCTCACTGTAGTACTGTACCAACCCAGTTAATGACTGTAGTTTTGATGCCAGCAAGTGCTATAGTCTACCATAGTCTACTGCAGTCTACCACAGTCTACTGTAGTCTACCATAATCTACCCCAGTCTACTGTAGTCTACCATAATCTACCCCAGTCTACTGTAGTCTACCATAATCTACCCCAGTCTACTGTAGTCTACCATAGTCTACCACAGTCTACTGTAGTCTACCAGTAAGAACACATGTTACTGGCAGGGATTTCCCAACTTTCTGCTGGTGCACCAGCAGGAAAGTCCCACTTTTTGATAGATAAAAAATATATATTTCAATTACTACAGTACAAAAAACAAAAGCTAAAATATGTACATTGTAAGTACTGAGTACCCGTTGGGGTGGTGGTGAGTCGACGGGTGGCGCGGTCGTGCGCACCGTGTCATGGGGGTTGGTGGTGGTTGCCTTGCGTGCCATGTTGAGGTGGCGTGGCGGGTCAGCGGGGTCTTGCACGATGTGGCGGGGTCTTGGCGTGTGTTGGGTCGGGGTGGTGGTGAGTTGGCGGGTGGCGGGGTGTTGCGCGCCGTGTCGGGGTGGCGTGGGGGCCGGTCACGGCTGGGCCCTGCGTGCCACGTTGAAGGGGCGTGGCGGGTCGGCGGGGTCTTGGCATGTGTTGGGTCGGGGTGGTGGGGTCTTGCGCGCTGTGTTGGGATGGCGTGGGGGTCGGTGGCGGCTGGGCCTTGCGTGCCGCGTTGAGGCGGCGTGGCGGGTCGGTGGGGTCTTGGCATGCCGTGTTGGGTCGGTGAGGTGGGTTGGCGGTGGTGGGGTGGCGGGGCAGGATGGAGGTGGTTCGCGTGCACGAATGGGCTGCAATCTCCAGGGTGAGCGGGAAGCAAAAAGAAGAAAACAAAAGAAAAATTTATCTTAATCATTCGGCCAAAGGTCTTGCGCCGTGTTGGGGCGGCGAGGTGGGTTGGCGGTGGCGGGGTGGCGGGGCAGGATGGGGGTGGCTCGCATGCACAAATGGGCTGCAATCTCCAGGGTGAGCGGGAAACAAAAAGAAGAAAACAAAAGAAAAACTTATCTTAATCATTCGGCCAAAGGTCTTGCGCCGTGTTGGGGCGGTGAGGTGGGTTGGCGGTGGTGGGGTGTTGGAGCAGGATGGAGGTGGCTCGCGTGCACGAATGGCGGTGAGCGGGAAAAAAAAAAAAGAAAAAAAAAAAAAGAACTTATCTTATACATTGGGTCGAAGGTTTTGCGTGCCATGTTGGGGCGGCAGGTTGGTGGTGGTGGCGTGTTGCGAGCCATGTCGGGGCGGCGTGTTGGGGCAGGGACGAATGGAAGCGGCTCGCGTGCACAAGGGGACGGCAATGGCCTGCAACGTTGAAGGTGAGGTGAGCGGAACGAAGAAAAAAAAGAGAAAAAAAAAGAACATATCTTGTGCATTGGGCCGAAGGCCAGCTCGTCCTCAGCCATGTCCTCTATCTTGTGTAGCTGTGGGGATGGTCCGCGTGGAATAACGGCGTGGTGGTAAGAGAAGAACATTAAAAAAAAACTTGCCCGTATACGGGAGAAACGGGTCAACGACACACATTCCCACGCCACAGATTAAGCCTCCGCTCGACACGACGTATCTCCCACCTTACTCCTGCTGCCTGTGCTCCCACTTCCACCCCTCGTCCGGCCTCCCCAGACCCATCCTTTCAAGCCCCTCTCTCATCCTCACTCGTGGTCAAGACGCGGCAGATGACGCACTGGGCTTAGTCGCAGTGCAACAAGATATGTTTCTGTTTTTTTTTTCTTTTTTTTTCCCACTCAACCTGAACGTTGCAGGCCATTGCCGCCCCCTCGTGCATGCGAGCCGCTTCCATTCGTCCCCGCCCCAACACGCCGCCCCGACATGGCTCGCAACATGCTGCCACCGCCAACCCGCCGCCCCAACACGGCATGCAAAACCTTCGACCCAATGTATAAGATAAGTTCTTTTTTTTCTTTTTTTTTTTCCTGCTCACCGCCATTCGTGCACGTGAGCCACCTCCATCCTGCTCCGACACCCCACCACTGCCAACCCACCTCGCCGCCCCAACACGGCGCAAGACCTTTGGCCGAATGATTAAGATAAGTTTTTCTTTGTTTTCTTCTTTTTGTTTCCCGCTCACCCTGGAGATTGCAGCCCATTCGTGCACGCGAGCCACCTCCATCCTGCCCCGCCACCCCGCCACCGCCAACCCACCTCGCTGACCCAACACGGCACGCCAAGACCCCGCCAACCCGCCACGCCGCCTCAATGCGGCATGCCAGGCCCAGCCGCCACCGACCCCCACGCCATCCCGACACGGCACGCAAGACCCCACCACCCACCGACTCACTGCCACCCCGACCCAACACACGCCAAGACCCCGCCGACCCGCCACACCCCTTCAACGTGGCACGCAAGGCCCCAGCCACCACCGACCCCCGTGCCACCCCGACACGGCGCGCAACACCCCGCCACACGCCGAATCACCGCCACACCAAGACCCCGCCACCGCCGACCTGCCACGTCACCCCAACGCGGCATGCAACACCCCGCCGACCCGTCACGACCCCGACCCCATCCGCGCCTCCCATCCACGCCATCTATGGCACTTCCACCTCCCTACAGTAGTACTAATATCATGTATTTGTTTTAAATAATATATTATTTTTATGCATAGATGGTGTGACTGTGATTTGGTGTGACTTGACTATGATAACTTATGACCAATAGATTTGGTAAGAGATATTTGACTATTTGGACTTGTATAACTTTCTGAACTTGTGCTACCTGCCAAAGGCATCAACAAACCGTGGGCCACTACAGTAGTCTGTGGAAGTCTGCAGCAGCACTATGTAGAGGCCATAGTGGCCCACAGTTTCTGTAGTGCTGGTAGAGAGATTTATGTTCTGCATAGCACTGCTGCAGCACTGCCACAGTCTACATGCAGCCTACAACTCTACCTGCAGTCTACCACAGTCTACTGTAACTACAACAGCTACCATATCTACCACCACTACCTTGCCCACTACCACATATACCACCACTACCATATCTACCACCACTACCATGACTACAACAGCTACAAGTCTGCAACTACTACTGACATCTACTATATCTACAATATCTACCACATCTACAGGTTTGCTACCAGGTGTCCCAATCAACTACCAATCTTGAGTGGCTATGATGTCTGCAACACATATAGTCTCTACCATGTCTACCAGATTTCTAGCTTAATTTCTAGTCACACTGCCAAGTCTCTACCAGTCTACTACCAAATAACTATGGTATCTACAGCATCTACAGTCTCTACCATATCTAAAGGTTTGCTACCAAGTCTCTACCAAGTCTCTACCAATCTACTACCAAATAACTGTGACATCTATGACATCTACAGTCTCTACCATCACTACAGGAATTTCTGGGGTGGCCCAGGGTTTGCTGATGGCCTGAACACTTTACGGTGTCGCCGGTACTCCGCGGGTACCAGCTCTTCGAATGTGCGTTCGGGTCTTTTTGCCGCCTCACGCTGGGCTAACTCTGAGGCGGTTGTTGTTTTTCGTAGGAATGCGATGCAGGGATCCCACTCATCGTCTATGAGCTGTTCCCACGCCTCCTCGTCAAGTTCATACGTCTCCAACGCCCTTATGGATGCTTCCATAGGCGTGGCTTCGTCTGACAGATGAAGGCTGGAAATAACGACCGGTTGAAACTCCTCGTTCAACGTCGCTTCTCCCCATCGTATCTTCGGCTCGAAGGCCGTGAACCAGGGGTACCCGAGGATCACTTCGTCTCTTCCTAAGTTCATGATTAGGAAACGAAGCGTCTTGGTCTCCTTCCCTGTTCTCACGGTGAGATCGGTGTACTGCGTGATCTCTCCGTCTTGGTTGTTCGTCCCATCCACGTTCCAAATGCGGATGGGATGCGAGACGTTTCGGGTGGTTATCTGTAGTCGTTTGAGCAATGTTGAACAAATGAAATTGTCGGTTGCTCCGGAGTCCACTAGGACTTGTCTTTCGGCCATTGTGTGTGCAGATTTGAACAGAACTGGGATTCGCATGGATCGATATCTGCTAGTGTACACGTTTAGGTTTAACGCTCTAGCCCAGGCCGCCGGGTTCAAGCGTCGGGAAAACCCTCCTTCCCGAATAATTTGTCCACCATGAGGTCCCTGACCTCCTGAGTCTGCGCTTTCATCGCAGCGATCTGCGCATCCGCCTGTTCTTCATTCGAAAGTACGCGATTAGAAGATACGGCGACAGTAGTGATGGTGGGAGTTGGTACGTCTGGAGTCGGGGTAAAGGAGGGGGATCCGAAGGAGGAGGTAGTAGCCGCGCGCGTTCCCTTTTGTGGGCAGTTACGCAACACGTGCCCTGAGCACGACATCTA
>JAKEYF010000243.1:0-86614 GCA_021527775.1 Lactarius sanguifluus
AGTTTCAACCACCACCACCCCGCCGTGCGAAAGTCCTTCCCCCCTAACATGCCGTCACGACACGCAAGACCCCGGCTGACGACGAGCTCGGCTTCGGCCTAATGCTGTAAGGGGGTTTTTTTTTTCCCTATCGTTTTCTCATTGGTGTCACAGACCACATCACTGCTGCTGCCGCTTCGCCACACATCAGCTCGTGGCCCCCGTCTCCATCTACAACATCCACCACCAGTACCCCACCACGCGAAAGCCCCTGTCCCGACGCCAGCCGTCACGACGGCACCCCTCTACGCGATTCGCGAGGCCCACCACCACGCCAACTTGCTGCCCACAAGCCCGCGTGACTACCCACCTCGTTCAAGTGAGTTTTTTTTTCCTTCTTTCGCTCATCACTACCCCAACCGCCACCGCCAACCCGCCGCGCGCAAGACTTTGGCCCAATGTATGAGATAAGTTTTTTTTTTCTTTTTCTTTTTTTTTCCCGCTTACCGTGGACGTTGCAGGCCATTGCCGCCGCTGCCAACCCACCGCACCGCCCCAACACGGCACGCAAGACCTCGACCACCAACTCACCACCATGCCGCCCCAACACGGCACGCCAAGACTGGGACGTCGCGCAAGACCCTGCCGACCCGCCACGCCCCTTCAACGCAACACGCAAGGCCCCAGCCACCACCGACCCCCACGCCACGTCGACACGGCGCGCAACACCCCGCCACCCGCAGACTCAATGCCATGCCAAGACCCGGCCACCGCCGACCCGCCATGTCGCCCCAATGCGGCGCGCAGGACCCCGCTGATCCGCCACGCCGCCCCAACACGGCAACTCTTGCCACGTCACCCTGGCCCCGCCACCGCCACTCTGGCCCTGTTACCACCAGCGCTTGCAGCACCTTGGCTCTCACTGTAATACTAGTACCCATGTATTTATATGACTCTGAATAAAATATTTTTTTATGCTGCAAAACCCATTATATGACTAAGCACTATTAGCTGTGCAATTATATTCTATATTATATTTTGTAATACAGTAGTAATTAACAATAGTAATTAACATTACAAATAATTTTGTCTATTATTTATTTTAATAATAAAATGATATTAAAAAATATTTTGGAACAGCAACTTGCCAACTTGTGCAACTTGCACTGGTTTTCTGCTGGCATGCCAGCTAAAAAGTTGGAAGTTACCTGTATTCTTACTGATGAGTCCGAGTCCCCCCCACCGCCATCGTCACGTTACTGTTATCGTCGCGTCTGGTCCTCGGCTGCCCGTTGTGCGTCGCGTCGTGTGTGTCGTGTGTTGCGTCATGTGTCGTGTGTTGCATCGTGTGCCGTGTGGCTTGTGTCGCTGTTGTCACCATCGTCGTGGTGGTGGTCGTGGTGGTGGTCGTTGTTGTTCGGTGTTGCCTCGGTCTTCGCCTCGCCATCGCCATTGTTGGGTTGGAGGCGGTGCGCATCGCACCTCGCCTTTGCGGCCCAGGCGAGATCGGACTTGAGGTGCCAGTGGTGGGGCAGTGGCGGCGTCGGTTGGCGGCTTGATCGGCTCATCGGCGAAGTCTTGATGTCGTTGTTGATGTCGTCGTTGGTAAAAGGCACTCAGCCGTCACAGCTAAGTCACAGTTCCCTAAAGCGTGAGTACGCGTGAGTAACGAATGGCCCGGGTACTGCCGGTTTGTTCGCTGCACGTGCACTATCAACGTGCTGTGCTATCTTGCTATCTATCAGCATCAACAACAACCAACCATGACCACGCCTCCCCAATGCAGCCCTGAGCTGCACACGCTACTGACAGCCACCAGGGCCCTGCCAATGCAGTGGCCCCAACCCCGATGACGGCGGCAACAGCGGCGACGGCAACCATGACACCACGACAAGGCGACGTCGACTACCGCAACGCCTGGGCGACAGTCGACAGCAAGGCGGCAACAAGAACCAAGGTGGCGGTGTCAATGGCAATGGCAACGACAACAGCAAGACCGATGACGACAACGACCAAGACGGCGACGACAATGACCAAGACGGCGACGACAACGACCAAGACGGCGATGGCGACGGCTATGACCACGACTACGACTACGTGACACGACGACAACGGGCAATCATTCTCATAGTTATTAGCTTAGTATAGTAGTAGTCATGTTTTTGTACTGTATATTAGAAGTCCAAATAAATACTCATTCTACCTATAATACCGGGTTGCAACCGGTCGTAGTCGGTCGCAACCGGTCGGAGAACGCGACGTAATCACAGCGACTGCAACCGCACATTTCTGTGCCGGGCCCCAACTGCAACTAAAAGTCCGGTTGTTTCCGGTTGCAGTCTGGTCTGGTTCCGGTTTTTTCCAGTTTGAGCAACTGGACCTTCAAAGACTACGCAGGAGCGACGTGCGAACGGATGGGGTCGGAATGGGAAGGGAAGGGAAGGGGGCGTGCGATCAGGGTGCACGCACGAATGGGGGAGGGGTGCGCCCCCCCCTTCGTGCGGAACGGAGGGCCGGGGCGGTGCACAAACTGAGCCAGGGGAGTGGGAGGGGCCTCGTGCAACCGTTTCTGGGCAAACGGTTGCGCGCAAATGGTGCGCCGGGGGGTCGCGCGCGAACGGGAGGCGGTGCGCACGCACGTAAACCTGAGCCACCCCGCCCGGGTTTCTGTGCAGAGGCAACATGCGGATGGGGGGGGCGGGGGGCGTGCAGAATGGGGCGCACACTGTATCTCGACTTGGACAAAAAATTCCATAGCTTATGTAACTTGTGATTATTTAATAAAACATATCTTTCTGATTAAAACATGTAATCACATGCCCTGCGCTTTGTAATATTTTTTCTTAGCTAATAATTGTGAAATTCTTCTCTCGAATAAGCAATCCAAATGGGTGTTTAAAGCGGAGACTGAACTTTCGGCCGGTCCCGAGCGGTCCGGTCCGTGAGAATAGTGCGTTTGGAACGCAACTATCACGCGTGGTGGTATAGGCGCTTAACATCTTTGGTATTTTCACCGTGTCCCTGGTGCGTCAGGCGTTGTATGTACATATCGATTACCTATTCTATAACAATTATCATGAATATTTCAGGACTAGTAAAAAGTCAACCAAAATAATAAGGACGATAACTTGGAATTTGCTTACACATGGCACAGAGTAATAGGCATGAGTAGCAATCACTCAGACACAACCTCGTTGTCCTCAACAAAGATCGCACCACGTGAGTTTCCGTCGATTCTGTCACTCTGTTCATGCATTTTAGGTGACGGGGACCGTGAAAAAAAGAGGGTGAGACTAACCTCGGAAAGAAAAATGGAGGCAGCTATGAGATCCGGGATATCAGGGATGGAGACGCCGAGGTGGTCCATACAACAGTGTAACCTATCCACCTTGAAAGTAGTACTTGTTATGTTCTCCTCTATATTGGACATCCGCTCCTTAAGTGCTTGAAGGGTGATCTCATGCTCTTCAATCTTCTGTTTGACCCAGCATTTCTCAAGGTGCAGAGTACTGCGCTTCAATTGGGTAAGGTGGAAGGAACGACGTAAGTCCTGGTCCTGGCCAACCTCCTGGAGTACATTAAAATGTGGGTATGAGTTAGAACTGAAGACTTACAGAAGTTGTATCATTTCCACCATACTCAAGGTGGGACAAAGAAGCAAACTCATTGGCAAACGAGGGAGTGGGAGGAGGACGGCGACGACGACGAGGTGTTTCTGCCGAAGACTCCTGCAAAGGTCGCTTTAGAGGGGATGTGTAGGGCGAGGTCGGTGGTGAGGGCGCCCGTGAGGAGGGAAAAACATGCTCTGAGTCTGAGGACATCATGATGGGGTTTTGCGTACGACGAAGGTGGATGGTAACTATGTGACTTGTTGGCCTGTGACACAACTTGTTTGCTTGTGCGGATTTTCTCACACATTTGGCCTCCGACTGTCATCTGTCATCGACTGTCATCTGTCATCTGACCACCTACCTCTGAGCTCTGACCAACTCGAATGGACATAGACACGGACGCTCTCTGCCCAAAATGTCGGCGACGCTTTGCTGACTCTCAAGGCGTCCTGGTACATTTGAATCACAAATACTCTTCTTGCCACAATTTCCTGGATGACTATGATGCACTTTTGGCATATACCGAAGATTTACAACGGCGTACTGTGCAACGTGCCCTCCTTGCATCATCTCGGAATCGTGTCCCACCACCACCACCACTACCACCACCACCACCACCACCTGTTTTGACACCCCCACATATAGACACTCCTGTCACAGAGTATCACCCCCGCTCGTCGTTTATCTATGGTCAAAAACCAAATACGCTTGAGAGGACTGCAGGAGATAGTTTTGCACACCAACAGGCGACCAACCCGTATTATCCCTTTCAAAGCCGCGAAGAGTGGGGGCTTGCCCGCTTTCTCGTGAGATCATCCCTTTCCCAGTCAGAGATTGACGAATTCCTCAAGCTGGAATGGGTAACGATTTCTAATCACTACTTTTGAATCTGAGTTAAAGTCCAGTTGTAGGTCAAACTTCAAAAGCCAACGTTCACCTCTGCTCATGCGCTTCGGTCATTGATCGAGTCGCTACCTGACCCTCCGCGTTGGTACTGTGAGGAGATGATAATTGAAGGATACGAGTCAGAAAAAATTACATTTTACTGGCACGACGCACTAGATGTGATCGAGTATATTTTTGGCAATCCAATCTTCGCACCATACATGCAGTATGACCCTCAAAGGGTCTGGACGGATATATCTAAGGCAGAACGCGTCTATTTGGAGTATATGACGGGAGACTTCGCCTGGCAATCTCAAGTACCATGTTTCTTTTTTTTATCGATCACTTGAGTCTGGCTCATTCCAAAAAGGACAGGCTTCCGACTGGTGCAACGCAACTAGCTGTGGTCGGCGCATCTGACAAGACCTGCGTCACGGCGATGACTGGTGGTCTAGAGATGTATCCGGCATACCTCACCCTCGCTAACATCGTCTCCGAAGTCCACATGAAGGTGTCTAGTCACGCCTGGATGTGTTTTTCGTTTCTTCCCATCGTCAAATTTGACGTTCATTCCAGCTTTCAGTCAATCTTGTTGGCACACTTGTGGCATGCGTGCATGGACAAGGCATTTGTCCGGTGTAAAGACGCTGCTGTCACTGGCTACCACATGGCCGATCCTTGTGGCCGTAGTCGCTTGTCATTCCCTCTCTTAGCCGCTTGGATAGCTGACCTACTGGAACAGCATCTTATCTCTGCTATGGCAAAGAGTACTTCGCCCCTCTCTTGTGCCGTTACCAATCAATTCGGCGATGCATTCCCTCACCCCCCACGTCATGGCCAGGAAACCATCAAGCTCATACAAGACCTTACTTCTCGCGTCGATCCTTGGATGCTTGATGTATTTCAGGACAAAGCGAAGGAACTTAGTCTTAGTGGCGTACACCTCCCGTTCTGGCGTGATTGGTATATGGCCGATCCCTATCACTTCCTAGTGCCGGAGATACTTCACACTTGTCATAAGTTCTTTTATGACCACCCCCTTCAATGGTGCATCAATGCCATCGGCACGCTCGAATTTGACAGCCGCTTCAAAAGTCTCCATCCACGTGTCGGCTTTCGCCATTTCGGTAACGGTGTCATGCATGTCAAACAGATGACTGGTCGCGAGCATTGTGATATTCAATGCTCTATTGTGGCTGTGATCGCTGGCACCGTTCCCCCTCGTTTCTTGTGTGCTATCTGTGCTCTCGTCGACTTTATTTACCAAGTCCAGTCACCATTACTTACCGAATCTGCTATCGTCAAATTCGTTGACGCTCTCCGGAAATTCCATGACGAAAAGGAAGCTATAATTGCAGCTGGCGCGCGTATGGGCTCTAAAGGGCCGATTGATCATTTCAACATCCCCAAACTCGAGATTTTGCATCACTTTGCGTGCTCAACGAAGATGATGGGGGTTCCGATCCAGTGGACCGCCAATGTCACGGAACACCTGCATATTACTGAAGTGAAGCACCCCTTTCGCGCAACCAATCACCGCAACTTTGAAGAACAATGGACGAGGATCCTAGACCGGTTGGAGCGTGTGCACTTATTCGACTTGATTTGCAGTTTTCTTGCGAACGGCAACCTCAAACACGAAAATCCGGCAGCTGCGGAAGCAGTTCTTGCCGTAGAGCAAGACCCGGACACTGCGCATTCACTGACCATGACTGCACATGAGATGATCGTCACATCCTGGCGCCCTACAGCAAACTACTTCTTGAACGGATTTGTATCATCAGATTCTCTTACCGCCTTTCATCTCAACAAAACACCTGACGTCGCCTCAATTTCCATCAGTGACGCCACGAATTTGTATGCCTTGCAGGACTTTTGGCCAGCACTGGGCGACTTTACGTGTGGACTCTCGCATCAGCAACGTCGTGGCCGCAGGATATCCAGAGGACATCCTGACGTCGGGTTTGATCATATTCGCGTTTGGTTTTGGTTCAAGATACAGCTACGCTCCACCCATGACCGACACGTAGTCGTACCAGCGCAAACTGTCCAGGCCCTGCCACTATCAAAAAAACATCCTCAAGGGTTATGCGATGCCATCTTGATCCATACTCATGGAGACGCAGGAGATGAGTCTTTCCAGGGTAAGTCGAAAATTTACCAGCAGTATTCACGAATTCTAATGTCAGCATAGAAACTCAAGTCGTTCAAGTGAGGATGGTTTTCCAGCCCATTTCTCGTGAACAACCTTCCGAGTCAATCCATCCGCTGCTTTGTTATGTCCAAAAATTCTCCTTCGCAGGGAGGAGGGCAGAAGACAGGACTAGATCGAAGGAGCAAAATGTAGGCATGTACCTGGTACGGCGACAGTTCCAGGCTCCAACAGTTGGTAGTGGCGAGAGAATGTGTATGGGAGATATCACGCCCATCATTGATATTGCCCGCGCAGTGGACATCGTACCAGTATATGGTGCTCGGATGGATCCCCGAATCACGGCTGAAAACTCTCTTGATATACCCACTGACTTTTATTTGAACGATTTTTCAGATAAAGAGATCTATTATACACTACTTAGTGAATTTTCATAGTGGCGACTTGTAGCAATTGAATTGGAGATTGTTGTCACGTGCTAATCTTTGGACCCGCTCGAGTTGGGTTCGAATGAACCATTCAACGTTCAACGTCAACCAAAGAATTTCACCACGACGCTGCAACACTCCTCCCTTCTTTCGTCATCTATTCTAGTTATATCTATTGTCTATAATGTCTGATAGATTGTTCCATAATTTTGCGTTACCACAGCGTGCGTTTTTTCCTCCGTTTCGTGCTCATGTCATCTGAACCCAGTCAAAATCAAGCACCAGAGTCACTATCTAATGGTGACGTATCTGCCCCAGGAAACAAACAGCCTCAACGTGAAAGGAGGAGTACGCTTGCTGCAAGAGTGCGACTCTCAAGTGTGGTATCAGGCACTACAGGTGGTCCCCGAAATCGAAATCGTACTCAGCAAGGGAAAGGAAAAAAAAAGGTGAGTATGCAACCAACTACTGTGTTGAGTCTACACAGATTATTCAGGCCAATGGCGTCGCACGCCCCGCAAGAAACTCAGGGTTGAATCCCTCAGGAAATCCTTCTGGTTCTCAGCTCAACCGCCCCGCGGAGATCATCCAGATACCCCCACTTACTTCAAATATTGCTTCGCTTCCGCCAGTTGCTCCAGTTGCTCCCGATGCTGCTTCACTTCTGCCAGTTGTTCCAGATGCTGCCCCGCTTTTGCCAGTTGCTCCAGATGCCGCTTCACTTGCACCGGTCACTTCAGATGCTGCCCCACTTCCGCTATTTGATTCACATAATTTTACATCTAATGCTAATTTTACGCGTGTATATAATTTCACCGCAGCCCAGGGTGACAATGGTTTTGGACATCACGACAGTGAACTGTTGTCCAATGCGATGGACTATCTCCGGGGCTCTAATAACGCTAACATTCTTTCAGATCGGTTTCAAGTTTATTCCCACCACTCGACAACCAACTTAGACACAGTCTTTGACTTTTCGCATACTTTCCACGGTCCGGTCCACTTTTCCCGTTTCTCCGCTACTCGGTTTTAAACTCCGCTTTTTGAATTTGTTTTTATTTCCAGGGGTAAAAAAAATACTACGAAACAAATACATGCAAATAACGTGTAAACAATCGGTTCAACAACAATCGTGTATTGGATGCATGGGAAATGCGCCTACCAATGCCTTCCCCCACCTCCTCCCATCGTTTCCGCACGCGCGGTCACCGCCCCTTTGCCCCCTACCCCCGTTTGCGCGCAATGGAGGCGCAGGACAGGTACGCCCTTTCCGCCCCCGTTCCCGTTCACGCAGAACAGGAGACCCGAACACTGCCCCCGCCCCTGCCGACTCGCAAGCGGGGGGCTGCGCAAGAAGGGGCACGCCCCCCCATTCGCGCGCAATGGGGGCGTGACAGGTATCCCCCCGTCGTTCACGCGCGAACAGGACACATGGGACAAGCCCCCGCCCCCACAGCCGCCGCTCCCGTTTGCGCGCAAGGGAGGGGAAGCGCAGGAACGAGGTGCGGCATGGGACAGGTACGTCCCCCGTCTCTGCCCCCCGCCCCCTCGTTTACACACGAACAGGACACGCGACGCGGGACGGCGTGGGGGAAAGCACGCACAACGCCCCTTCCCCCCTCTCACTGGGGACTGCGCGCGCAACGCCAGAGGGGACGCGATGGCCCCCCTCCCGGTTTGCGCGCAGTGGCGACACGCAAACGAGGGGCGCGCGGGGCGACAAGAACGGGCCCGCCTCCACACCCATAGCGCCACGCCGCCATTTGCACGCGGGCAGCACGCGAACAGGGGGGCGTGCTCCAACCGGAGCAGCGCCCCCTTCTCCCCGGGTTGGCGCGTGGGGACAACGCGCGAACCGGAACGTGCAGAAGCGGCGCCCCTCCCCTTTGCATCCAACATAAGGGTAAGCGGGGGCATGCTCAGCCCCAGGGCGGTGCCCCCCTCCCCGGTTCGCGCACCAGGGAAAAACGCGAATGGGCGGCGGCGTGGAACCCCCCTCCCCCGCGGGTTCGTGTGCAAGGGCGAATGCGAACGGGTGACCACGCAGGAGCGCCCCCCCTCCCCCCGCCACGCGGAAGCCCCCCCGTATGCACACGCGCGAACGGACGGGGTCGGAATGGGAAGGGGTGTGTGCAACAGGGTGCGCACGCGCGAGCGGGGAGTGGGGTGCGCACCCCCTTCGCGTCAACCTTTGTGTGGAGCAGAGGGCTGGGGCGCGCGGACACAAACAACAGCATGCGGGGGGGCTATACGGAATGGAGCGCACACCGCACACCTCCGCTCCTCTAGCGACTCGACTTAGAAAAAAAAAGTCCATAGTTTATGTAATTTTTATTAGTTAATAAAAAACTTTTTGACTATATTCAAAGATCACATGTGTTTTACGCTTATAATAATATTTATTAGTTAATAAATGTACTTTGATTTTAGAGAAAGGGCTTGTTTGGGCGGAGACTTAAATTTCGGCCGGTTCCGAGCGGTCCGGACCGTGGAAAGTATGCGGAAAGTACACAACTCTTAGACACAGCGTCTTTGTTGCATGGTATGTCAATTTTTGCACGTCTCTGAGTCATCAATAACCGTCTTTCAGATCCATTTCCTGCCCATCATTTGATGACCAACATGTCGTCCTTGTTACCGGAGCAGCCACTTCAACCAGGAGAGGTCACACGCGGTGGTATCGCACAGCCGTTACCAGTATCGGCTTGGAGAATTGCCAGCGCTGGTCCTGATCAACCCCAGGTTCCATCATCATCGCGAAGTGGCCCTAATGTTATACGAGTAAGTTATGTCATCTTCTACACGCTCAATATTTCGCAAGTTTCAGGGTTCTGGAACTAGGGTCGACGTTCTAGCCCACCGCCATGGAAGGCGTCCACCTTACCGACTCCCTCCTACCCCAGCCCTGACGAGCCCATCTGAGGTGTCCTTCCCCGACAACTCGAGGGCCAGTTCGCCGACTTCCACCTCGACGAGCACTACGGTGAGGAGGCAAGCGGTGAGATCCCAGCAAAGCCAGCCGGACGACTGTCAAGAAGCATTAAGCTATGCGAAGCATCAATATCGCTTAAATCTGCTCACAGTGAACGCTATGTGGCCAGACTTAATCGCAAAAGTGCATGCTAATGACCAACTTTCGTCGGCGCGTATGGATTATGGCCTGGAAACTTGTAAGCGTTACTAATGGCTATGGGTTCATGGGCTGATCAGCGGTGAAGTTTGGCCAGAAATAACTGGCGACCTGATTCGAAAGGTAAGGCTAATATGCCTGTGTACGCAAGGCATCTGAATGTCTTCCCAGGTGGTACACGATGGAAGCAACTTACGAAACGAGTTCAAAAGTACGGCGCGACAGCTTGTCCGGGGCAATTCCTACAACATTTTTCTCGCACAATATCAAAGCCCCGAGGACGCCAGGCAATATACTGCCAACAAGGTGGCAGCCCTCCTTAACCAGGCAACAGGTGCATGGATGCACAATGGCGTGGATGAGAAGGTAAGTAAAACTGGCTACCTTGATGGATTTTACGACGCTCACACCATACTGTATAGGGCATCAAAAATTATTTCGAACATCCTGCCGTGGAAGAAACTATTGTCCGCACTATTTTCACAACGCCACGGTCAATCGGAAGTCGTTACTCGGACAAGTTTGGTTCGTTGTGCACCCCCACTCTTGCCCTTGCGTGCTGTGCGGTATGTCCATCATGTCTCCCTTTTACAGCCTCGTTCCTCATGTATTCACAGCTTTGCTGCGCCCTGGAAGAGTGGTGCACCGGCACCTACAGTGCAGTGACATTCGAAGTCGCTGTCTACTGAAGCTTATATCATTCTATCGCAGACCTGAACATTCAACAATTACTCAAGAAGCCATACTTGCGCAGTAAACTCATGGCGCTATGGGCGCGCATCTACAATCGTGGATGGTAATACTGTTTTTATTTGTTGATCATTGTGCTGACTTTCCAGGGTGAAGCCAGATGGTTGTAAGCCAGAGGGGAGGCCCTGCGCGTACTGTGCAGCTCTTTGTGGAGGACATTGAGGATGGGCAGCTGGCAGAGTCAGATTTGGATGACGCACTCGCCTTCCCTACGGACGAACCAGCCCAGAACATGGGGTGGCAGCTCTGAGCGGGCATGAGCTAGCGTTATGGGACCACGATGGGAATGACTCGGAGCTTAGAGGTCATGTGCGGGGGTGAACGAACGCTGCCAGACTCAAGGCTCAGAATCAGTTGTAGTTGGTACTAGTACTGGTAGTCATTGTAATTCGCATCGCATTCGCACATAGTTCAATCATATATTGTGATCGCTCGCTGTGACCGCTCGTTTCATTGTGATCTCTCGGACTGCCACATGTGCCACACAATCGGAAAATAGATATTGTAATAATAATAATAGTAATACTATCTAAGCAAGTGGAGTATCCAAATTCGAATAGATGACAAATAGCTGAGGATCCATGTATTGGGGCAATACAGCCGACGCTAGTGTATTTTCTGGGTGCCCAATATGGCTAGTGTCACCCAAATTGGGTGTTCAGAAGCATTTGAGAACGGGCTAGGTGTTCAAAGTGTTCAGAGGTGTTCAGAGTGTCCTTGAACACTTCTGAACACCTCCCCAGCTTACTGATGCCTTAACTTCGATGCACCGAGCATGTGCAACGTATACAAAAGGTGCCTTCTATTCCTAGGGTACATCAAAGGGGCACCCGTTGCCAACTGGACACTGGGTTTCCTCCAATGGCTCAACACCGAAGTACGGAACGGAAGGGACCGATACGACAAATACCTCTGGGACACACTTTCCACAGGATTTGTGGATAGATTCTCCAATACGTTGGAACAAGAGCAAGTGCAAGCGGAACTAGCAAAAGGGTTTAGAATGTCAGGAGACGACATTGATTTGTACGTCATGAACTTCGAGCAGCTCTGTCAGAAGGCTGATTACCGCCTCAACGACCAACAAACTATCGACCACTTCATGGCTGGACTCCCGAGCAAACTCTTCACCAAGGTCTACGAGCTCGACGGACCCACTACCTTCAACGAATGGAAGGATGCAGCGCTCAGACGCCAGAAGCAGTACATCCACCTTCGCACTCGCTTAGGTATGTCCGCCCCAACAAGAGGACCGCAGCGAGGACCGCCACCTCGATTCAATCCACCCCTGCGCTTCAGGGGATCCCCATGGAATGCACCACGCCACCCTCCTCGACACGACCCAAACGCGATGGACACATCGGTGGATAGGTCGCGCGCTAGACTCGCCGAAGTAGGAGACCCTAACCGCGGAACCTATCAAACACGCCCACCTTTCCCGCCCAGGGGAGGACCGGGAACAAGTGGAAATACCCCCCGACGAGACATGAGGGAAGTAATCTGTTACAACTGCAGTGGGCTTGGACACATCTCACGCAACTGCCCACGCCCTAGGAAACAAGGGCAGCAGCAGCAGTGGTGCCCAGCCAGTAACAGTCGTAGCATGGAAACCAACTACTACAGTCAAGAACCGCGTGCACAAGTAGCCAATATGGCAGAACCACAGCAGATGGCCAGTAACTGGCTCGAAGGGGTTAGGGGAGCTAGTGACAAAGTTAAAGACCTCATACTCCAAGACTTGTGGGAGAAAGGGGATTTTTGGGATGCCTGAACCCATTGGCCTGGGTGAGGGCAACAAATTGTAACTCTGTAATCATGACTCGCTTTCGGTCTCTTAGAATTCCAGTCTCGATTCGTACCAGTTACTCAATGGCCGACATAAAAGGGCTCGTCGACTCCGGAGCCACTGATAACTTCATAAGACCAGCATTCGCCAAACGAATGGGCTTGGGACTCCAGCAATTGGAATGACCCAAAAAGATATGGAACATCGACAACACGGAAAACAAAGCTGGGTCTATCACTCACTTCGTGGATCTCGATGTACAGACGAAAGGAATCCACAAGACCATACGATTTCTTGTCACTGACATAGGGAATGAAGACCTAGTACTCGGATACCCCTGGCTAGCCACCTACGAGCCCACTATTAGTTGGACACATGCCACGATCCACGAAGAATCTCTTCCCATCATCATACGATCTATCGATCCATCGGAACCACGCACCACTATTGCCGGAACAACAACGAAAGACAATGTGACCATCGCCCAAACGTACACCGACAATGAAAAAACAGATATAGTCCGGGAACTAGAGAAAGAATGCCAGCTACGTACCACAGCCACTGAATTGGCAATAGCGGCTAAACAGAATACGGTAGCAGCAGTGATCCCTGCACCGTACCAACGCTTTGCAAAAATATTCAGCGAAGAAGCATCCCACCCAGAGATGTCAATGAGTGACACTCGCAAGTATGAGTACTCGTTGGAAATCTCTGATGACGTACTCGTACTCGACTCGTACTCGCCGAAAATTTTGGACTGACACTCGTACTCACGGTGCGAGTACCCGTTTGAGCCACGAGTACTCGCACTCGTGAGTACTTGTATTCGTTCGAGTTTCACAGGTACTCGTTTCGAACAAGTACCCATGGATATTCTGTTACTACTACACTAGTAACACTACTAAAGAATAGCTACATAATGTACTAGTACAAGCCCCTGCCCCAGCGTAAAGCTGCCCACCTACTGCCATCGCATCTGAGTCACCGCCGTCGCCTGTCGTGTTATCGCCGCGCCGCCACCGCCATCTATCGCATCATCGTCGTTTGAGCTTGCCTTCGTGTCGTCGCTTGCCGTTGATGTCAATCGCATTGTTGTTTGAGCTTGTCTTGCTGTCGTTGCCGGTGTGGTTGAACCATCGTCGCTGTGTCGTCGTCGTTGCTGCTGCGGCCCGCTGTGTCGTAGACTCGTAGTCGTTGGGATGGCCGTCGTCGTCGTGTTTAGGACAGGACATGTGCTGGCAGGGTTTGTCATTGTCGTAGTAAAACGTCGAGCGTGGGAAGCACCATGGCCTGTGGGAAGCAACCTTTTCCACGCCCGCTCGGTGATTGCCAGTTCATACATGGCTGAAGAATCTCCGACCAAATCCCAGCCACGCACCGGCAACGACAAACTACAACAACACACCTCAAGTTCGCCGACGCAGCTTCAGGCTGCATGAACTCCAGCCGTCGCCCAGCACCCTACCAACGCAGCAACGACTACGACACCAGCAACAGCGACGAGGCGATGCGGCGGCGATGCAACTGCAACGGGCAAGATGACGGGCCAATGGCCATCGACCACGACGACTGGGCAATGCCCGTCGACCACGACTCGGACCACAGGTCAATACCCATCGATTACGACTACGGGGCAATCCCCGTCGACTTACGAAGGCGGGGGCGATGGCCAACAAGTTCTAGGGATGTCAACGAGTTAGACTCGTCTATACTCGTTTAGCTGTATCTCCTGAACCAGTGATCGTACAGGTCTGAAATTTGGAATGCGAGCAGATATACAATATGCCTGCTTGCATGCCAAATTTCAGACCTGTACGATCACTGGTTCAGGAGATACAGCTAAACGAGTATAGACGAGTCTAACTCGTTGACATCCCTACCAACAACACAACAAGGGACGACCACAACCAGTCGATGATGGAACAATGCGACACGCCAGTGACAAACGACTCAGACGGCTACACTGACACGGAGCGCTGCAGTGGGGACTAGTTACTTAGACAGTACTGTAGTACAAGCTGTAGTATTTAGTTTGTTATAAAACAAATTTTTTTTGAAGTCTTTGCCAACCACGGAAAAGGGTCACGTGACCCTGTGAGTACCACGAGTACTCGCGCGATCGAAAATGGAAACTCGTACTCGTGTGTACTCGTGGGAACAAGTACTCGCGGGCACGAGTACTCATCACAAACGAGTCACACTCGCGAGTACACTCGTTTGATGGTAACTCGTTGACATCTCTGCTTTGAGTAGTGTTTCGAAGTCCTGTCCTATGGACTGAAAAAAGACCATGGACCCAACTGGACCCAACTGGTGGCAACTGGACTTTCAGTTGCAGTTGCATGTGGTTCCAGCATGGTCCAGTTGCAGTCTGTTGGCAATTTATTTTATCAATGGACTGCCAAAAGACCGGTTGCAACTGGTTGCAACCAGTCCTTGACAGGACTTTTAGTTGCCCGGGCCGTTCCCTGTCATGGGTTCGCAGGTTTTTGCGGGCACGCAGATCACCGGACCGGACATCGCTGCAAGCGTGTGTCAGCATGTCGACGTGTCAACATGTCAACACAACCACCATGGCATGCTCAGCACTCGTCGATTGGCCCTCAACAAACAAGCTAGGTTATTTTTTCCTTATCCTTTTACTAAACTAACTACAACATTTTTTCTCTTCTCTAGGCGGCGCCGTGCCCTGGTGCTTCGACATCGACACGGCGCCGTCACCTCATGACACTGACGCGGTGCCGCTGGCATCTTGACGCTGCGACACCGACACGGCGCCGTCACCCCACGACACCGACGTGGCGCCGTAGCAACATTGCACCTTGGTGCTGCGACACGACACAACGCCGTCACCCCACGACTTCAATGCGGCGCCGCAGGGACACAGCGTCTTGACGGTGCGAGACCGATGCGGCGCCGTGCCCTGGTACTTCGACATCGACACGGCGCCGTCACCCCACGACACTGACGTGGTGCCGCAGCCTGCGTCTTGACGCTGCGACACCGACACAGCGCCGCGCTCTGGTGCTTCAACACCGACACGGCGCCATCACCCCACGACTCCGACGTGGCGCAGCAACTTTGCGCCTTGGCGCTGCGACACAACACGACGCCGTCACCCCACGACTCCGACGTGGCACCAAGGCTCACCGACACCGACGCAGCACCGCAGTAGCATGGTGCTCTGCCGCTGCAGCGACACGGCGCCGTCAATCTATGACAGCGCCATGGTGCCGACTATGACACTGATGCGGCGCTGTGGGCTACGAGATAGAATCCAATGTAATTACTTGTAGTTAGAAAAAATAGAATGCCCTTCGACCTGTTGTAGACCGGTGGTAGACCGGTTCTAAACTGGCTGTAGACCGGTTGAAGACCAGCTATAGACCGGTTATTGAAGGGACTGGTTAAGACCGGTCCACGGACTGCAACCCAACAACCAACAACCGACGCAGACCGGTCTTACACGGTCCGGTCTGGTCTTTTTGGCGGGCTGAGAAATTGTGGACCGGTTGCAGTCCCGGTCTTACCAAATTAGGTAAAAAAACCGGACCAGACTGGACTTTAAAACACTAGCTTTGAGCAAGTCGTCTATTATACCCAGTGGACCAAGACACCCTGGTGTATCCGCAAGTCACGTGCCTCGACAAGTGCCGTGTACCTCGAACGAGATGCCTAGAACACGTGTCCAAGTCACGTGACTCACATTGAAATATTCGCTAAGTTGTGAACGCCCTTTCATAGTCTAAGTCAGACTCAACGTCCGTGGTGGTGTTACATTAAGACCAGGATCCCTCATCATGGCGTTCACAACGTGAGACCGTTGGACCCAGTTTAGACCATACTCACTCGAAAGAAGAGGAGATCGCAACATACCCGCCCAATTCCTAGGAGCAGCCAGGTGGAGAGAATTCAGAGGAGAACTAGGATACTTCGTGGACTTTGCAACAGGCCCTACGCGGTATAGACCAGTTGAGTTCAACTTCGAGAACTTGTGTTGGGTAGAAATTACGTGGAACCCAATAGACAACAGATACGATGCAGTAAGACCAGCAGGGAGAAATTACAACTGCGATATCGATACTAGGGGGCTACCCACCAGGGAACAGTACGGACGCATCGACGGACAACCAGAAGAAGAACCAAGTACGTCGGAACCTCGAACAACTGCACCATCAGAAACGAGCGGAGAAGAGGAAAGCCAAAGCGAGGAAGAAGAAGCAGAAGCTGTACTACAGAGAGCTGAGTCCCTTCACATAGCTGAACCAGAACAAATCCAAGTACTGTCCCCAGCAGTAGCCGAAGCCATGGCCACCGCCACCGAAACCATCACCGAACAACTTTGACATACCGCAATAGACGATGAAATCCGAAGGATAGCCGAAGAAGCTGAAGCCCACCTCCAACCCATCAATCCGAGCACGGGTCATCGAATGACCGCCGATGACGCTGCAATGTTCAGAGCAGTAGGACCAGACATCCCTGACCTGCCACCAGAAAGAAGACGTAACCCACCACCCGGATCCGGACCCGGAGGACCGCCAAACGAAGGCGGGGGTGGAGGAGGAGGAGGACCACCAAGACACAACTTTGGAGGCATCTTCGGAGGAGGACCGCCAGGAGGAGGACCGCCAGGAGGAGGCCCGATGCCTAGGCTCGAAGGTGAACCTCCGTCAGTATTTAAAGGGGACCGCGCTGATTACGAGTCCTTCCTCACCCAATGGCACGCATACATGGGCCTTAACTTCGACGCCCCCATCATGAGCAACGTTTACAAAAGGTGTCTACTGTTCCTAGGCTATATAAAAGGCCCTTTGGTCAGCAACTGGACGCTGGGATTCCTCCAATGGTTGAATAACGAAATCCGAGGAGGGACGGACAGGCACGACGAATACCTATGGGACACACTCACAGCCGGGTTCGCAGACCGATTCTCCAACACGCTGGAGCAAGAACAAGCCCAAGCCACTCTGGCAAAGGGATTTAGGATGATGGGAGATGATATTGACACGTATGTCACCACCTTTGAACAACTAGCACGGAAGGCTCACTACCACCTGAACGACCAACAAACGATCGACCGATTCACGGCTGGACTACCGGGCAAGCTGTTCACTAAAGTATACGAAATGGACGAACCGCACACGTTCAACGAATGGAAAGACGCAGCACTGCGACGCCAGAAGCAATACATTCACCTCAAGGCGCGGCTCAACATCACCACACTGGCAAGAAAGGCCGCTCCCCCGGTTTACCCCACAGCCCAGATTCGGGGGGACCCCGTGGAACGCGCCCCATAACCCCCCTCCACGATACGACCCAAACGCGATGGATACCTCCACAGACCGCTCACACGCAAGACTCGCGGAGGTGGGAGACCCAAACAGAGGCTCATACCAGCAAAGGCCCCCGTTCCCACCACGAGGAGGACCGGGACAGGGAAGAGGGGGTGGCCAACGCCAAAATATGTGGGAAGTCATCTGTTATAACTGCAATAACCCCGGCCACTTCTCACAAAACTGTACACACCCTAGGAAGCCACGTCAGCAGCAGTGGCAGCCATTGAATAATCGAAAGGCGGAAACAGACTACTACAGTCAGGAACAACCCGAGGCGCGCATGGCTAGTACTTCTACCCCGCAGCAGATGGCAAAGGAGTGGTTGGACAGAGTAAGAGGAGCTAGTGACGAAGTAAAGGACCTGATACTCCAAGACATGTGGAATCAGGGGGATTTTCTGGACGCCTGAACCCATCGGCCTGGGTGAGGGCAATCAATTGTAACTCTGTAATCATGACTCGCTTCCGTTCGCTTAGAATTCCAGTCTCGATTCGAACAAGTTACTCAATGGCCGACATAAAAGGGCTCGTAGACTCGGGAGCCACCAACAATTTCATAAGACCCGCATTCGCCAAATGGATGGGACTCGGACTACAAGTCCTAGAGTGCCCAAAGAAAATATGGAATATCGACAACACTGAGAATAAAGCTGGGTCCATCACGCATTTTATAGACCTCGATGTACAGACCAAAGGAACCCATAGGACGATGAGATTCCTTGTCACCGATATTGGAAACGAGGACCTCGTACTCGGATATCCATGGCTCGCCACATACGAACCCACCATTAGCTGGACCCACGCAACAATACACGAAGAAACACTTCCAGTCATCATATGGTCTATCAACCCCGAAGAGCAACGGACCGTAATTGCGGGAGTAGAAACATCAGAAGAAACTCGCGCCAGTCGAACGTTTACCGAACAGGAACGAGAAGAGATAGTCCAAGAACTGGAAGACGAATGCCAGCTACGTACCACAGCCACAGAACTCGCGATTGCCGCTAATCAGAACAAAATGGCAGTCGAGGTTCCGCGCCTTACCAACGCTTCGCAAAAATATTTAGTGAAGAGGCATCACATAGGTTCCCCCCTTCTAGACCCTGGGACCATGCCATTGAGTTCAAGGAGGGTACGCCAGCCACAATCGACTGCAAAGTCTACCCCATGACGCAAGAGGAAGACGGCCAGCTTAAAGTGTGGCTTGAAGAACAGCTCAAGTTGGGATACATACGCCCTTCCAAATCACCATACGCATCATCGTTCTTCTTTATAAAGAAGAAAGATGGGAAGCTACGCCCCATCCAAGACTACCGAAAGGTCAACGCGCACACCATCCGTAATCAATACCCACTACCACTCATATCGGAACTCATTAACGACCTCGGAAATGGCCACATTTACACCAAGCTCGACGTCAGGTGGGGATACAACAACATTTGCATCAAACCTGGAGACGAACCAAAGGCAGCCTTCAAAACGCGGTACGGATTGTTCGAACCTCTCGTCATGTACTTTGGACTTACCAACTCACCGGCGACCTTCCAAACGATGATGAACGAGATTATGGGGCCCGCTATTGCACACCACGAAAAACGAGGAACGATCATACGAGTATACATGGACGACATCGGAATTGCCACCCACGAAACCGCCGGACTTCAAACACACATCGACGCTGTCTGCGATGTGCTCCAGGTAGCGATTGTTACGATTTTCCCTTCCTTTGGCCTATTCCTTTTCGTCTGGTAACTTGTGTTCTGTGTCAACTTTCTACTGTACTTTTACGCTACGATCCGCTTCGACCCGCATCTCGGCTCTTATCTCGCGCCTAGTGCATGACCGTTACGACGCCCCATGGCGCGACTTCCAGAACCCGCTGACGACTTCTGATCCACGCATCATCCCGCGGGATTCCCTTGTTCTCTTTTTGTACTTTCCCTTTGATAGCTCTTTAGGACCCGGATCCTAGGATTGCGCCATATGTTTGTCTCTGACAAACATCGTGTACTAGTATATAAGTCCCACGCTACCTAGCTTGTATGGTAGACTTGACTTCTTGTGTAATACCACACCGCTGTCTGTTCTCACGATCCGATCCTTTGAGTCGCCGTTGCGCTTGACTCCTTGCTTTGCTCGCCGTTGCGCTTGAGCCTATCCTTGCTATTACCCTTGTGTCCACGGAGGCCAAGTGGTACTTGTTCATCATCGAACTAAGTCGTAACTGACTTACTCCTGTCCCGTTACCGTCCGTGACTTAACCGAAGTACACGTTGTACTTAACGCCCCTGTGGTGGCGTTACAGCAATGGACCATGACCTCTATTTCAAACCGGAAAAGTGCCTCTTCCACTCACCGCGAATGGATTACCTGGGGGTAATCCTTGAAAAGGGGGTGATTCACATGGACCCGGTAAAAATTTCAGGCATCAAGGACTGGCCACGCCCAACAAAGGTCAGAGACGTCCGCTCCTTCCTTGGGTTCTGCAATTTTTACTGCCTCTTCATTCACAGTTTCACCACACACGCACGAGCACTCAACAAACTCACATGCAAAGACGCCGACTGGCAGTGGGGCACAGAGGAAGAATGGGTGTTCCAAAAGCTCAAGTCGTTGGTCACCCAAGAACCAGTGCTGGCACACCCCTGCCTAACAGACCAATTTGAACTAGAGGTAGACGCATCAGGCTTCGCGGTAGGAGGCGTGTTACTGCAAAAGAAGAAAGACGGAAGATGACACCCGATCAGATACTATTCAGCGACACTCAACGAGGCGGAACGCAACTACGATATATACGACTTAGAGCTGCTTGCGATCGTCAAGGCACTCAGACACTGGATACCATTGCTGGCGGGATCACCACACAAGATCAAGATCTTCTTGGACCACCTCAACCTCACTCATTGGCAGTCGGCGCAAAAGATAAGTCGACGCGTAGCCCAAGAAGTAGTAGAACTCATGGAGTACGACTTTGAGATTCACCACATCAAAGGAACCAGTAACGGATGTGCGGACACGCTATCTCGAAGACCCAACTATGACCAGGGAGAAAAAGATAACGAAGGGGTGGTGGTACTCCCTGACAAGGTATTCGCGCGAACCACTGTTACCCAGCTGCCGGAGTCGCACACACAAGATGAGGAACAACTACGTTCATGGGTAGACCCCCACCAACTCAAGAAAGTTGATGGAGTGTGGTACCGCCAAGGAAAGAGAGTTATCACGGGAGGGACGGACAACATTCGCATCATCATACGAAATCACCACGACACCCCTACTTATGGACACCCTGGCATCAAGAGGACCACAAGGATCATCGAACGACAATATTGGTGGCCGAAGATGATGGAACACATCACCGACTACATCAAGGGGTGTGCAGAATGCCAACGCCACAAAGTCAATAATAGACCAACGAGAGCACCGCTGGCACCCATAACCCCGATAGCCGACGCTAAGCCCTTTGAAGTTATAGCACTCGACTTCATCACTAAACTGCCAATTTCGCAGGGCTACAACTTGATCCTCACGGTTACGGACCACGACTGCACCAAGGTGTCCATATTCATCCCCTGTGTTGAGGAGATAACCGCAGAGGAGACAGCCGCCCTGTACGTCACTCACGTGTTTCGAAGATTCGGACTACCGGCAAAAATCATCAGCGACCGAGACCCCCGGTTCGCGTCCAAGTTCACCCGAGAACTGTGAAAAATCCTTGGCATTTATCAGAACATATCCACGGCCTACCACCCACGCATGGACGGACAGTCCGAACGAACCAATCAATGGTTAGAACAATATTTAAGGTTCTGGACAAACGAGCGGCAAGATAACTGGGCGCACTTCCTACCAATGGCAGAGTTCGCGCATAACAGCTGGCCCCACGAGGCCACCCGAGTATCCCCGTTTGCACTAATGATGGGATACGACCCACGCGCCGATTGGATGGATAAAACATCTCCCATCCCGGCGGTGAACACGAGGCTTCAACAATTCCGAGAAGCACGGCAACACGCCCAGGAACTGATACGGAAGGCCCAGTCCATGTGGGTCAAACATCGGAATACACCCAAATACCAAGAAGGAGACTTGGTATGGTTAGAAGGATGTCACCTGCGTACCAATCAGCTGACGGCCAAGCTCGCCGCGCAAAGACATGGACCTTTTCGGATCACAAAGGTGATGTCCCCTGTCAACTACTGCCTCGAACTTCCCACGCAGTGGAGCATTCACCCCGTGTTCCACATCGATCTTCTCACGCCATACTGAGATACGCCCATGCATGGAGAAAACTTCCAGCGCCCACCGCCGGATCTAGTCAACGGGCAAGAGGAATACGAAATTGAGCAAATTCTGGACTCTAGACGCTTTGGAAGAGGACGGAAACTGCAATACCTCGTGAAATGGAAGGGATACCCCGACTCGGAGAATCAGTGGATCAACAAAGCTGACCTATTCGCGGAAGACGCCATAGCGGTAGAGATGTCAACGAGTTATACTCATGAGTATGAGTACTCATCAGAAAGTCCCAACCAGCCACTCGTACTCGACTCGTACTCGCCAGTGCGAGTACTCGTGAGCCACGAGTACTCGTCGGAATCCTTGGACCAATACTCGTACTCACAGTGCTACCCGAGCGAGTACCCGTTTGAAACATGGGTACTCGTGTCTCAGCACGAGTACTCACTCAAACTGTGCGAGTACTCATTGTACTCACAGGCACACAGGCTCAAGAAACCACATAAGAAAGATTACTACAGATACATTACTAGCTACTACTCCTACTATGCCCCCCGCCGCATCGCTTCCTGCCGCCGCCGCCATCGCGTACTGGTGTCAATACCGCGTCACCGCCGTCATATGCCGATGTACCGCCTTGTGTCTCACATTGCGTCGCATCGTCGTCATCGCAGTTGTGGTCGTCATGGTTGTAGTCGTGGGTGGACATGGCTATGGTCGTCGTAGTCGTCGTAGTTGGTGTTGTCGTGGTCGTCACAGTCCCTTGCCATCGCAGTTGTGTTGTCACGTCGTGGTTGACCTGGGTACACCCATCGTTGATGGGGCCCGCGGGGTTTGTTGTCGTCGGGTGGCTGGCCACACGCTGGTGGGGTTTGCTACCACAGCCGTTGTCGTTGTCCGGTGTATGCCAAGGTTGTGGTCATGGCGTAAGCAACACCGGCCTCTGTGAATGCCGAGGTTCCCACGCGCTGATTGCCAGTTGCTAGCTAATGCGGTCCGGCCCGGGGCTGAAGGTGGCGTCACCACACTGGGTCAAGGCACGTGCACCAATACCACCAGTAAAAGATGGCGACAATGACGACGCTGGACGAGCCCCAGACAACAACAACAACGGACGAGCCGACGACAACGACAACGGTCGACAACAACAACACACCGCGACACGGTATTGGGAAAACAACAACTGACAACGACGATGACAGCAGCAAGACGACGCCGATGGTAACGACGACGACACCGCACAACAATCGGCGACTGCGATGACAGTGCTGATAATGGCTCAGACGGCGGGCCCCCCGTGTGGCCTCTGACTAGCTCTTGTCTTAGCTTAGCTTACAGTAACTATTAGTGTAAAGATACATTATAATTTGATACGCAATAGACATGTTTTTACAAAATTGTAACACTCCAACTTGATCACATAGTATTGCTGCTACCATGAGTACTCACGAGTACTCGCGCTTGGAAAATGTTAAACTCGTACTCACACAAGGATCCAGGAACGAGTACTCGTAGGTGCGAGTACTTGTCACGTGACGAGTCACACTCACGAGTGACTTGTTTGACAGCAACTCGTTGACATCCCTACATAGCGGAGTTCGAAGCGACTCACCCTATGGCTATAAGAGCCAGCCAGATCCACGCTGAGTCCCCATCACTCCTTCACCCTGGATTCCTCATACCAACCATGTCTTCCTCCACTCACTCCACGTCCCCCTCTCACCCTGCTTACTTCGTGGGCAACCTCACCTATCAAGAAGTATGCGACGCCATTGCGCGCATCGAACCCATCTCCGACCTCGACCACCCCGACACAGAGCCTACCTACTGGCTCCTCAACGACGACGGCAACCGGATCAACCACAGCCCCATTTCGGAGGCCGAAGCTGGTCGGATTCGCGACACTCTCGGAAGGCGTACGTTGTCCTCACCTGGATCTGGCCTGGTACGAGTCAAGTACCGGCTGCAAAAGTTGAAGAATCGGAGGATGAAGGTATGGGAGGAGTGGAAGGTGACGGTGGAAACGTGGAGGCTCGAGCAGCTCGACCTGGCCGCGAAGAGACGGATGACGGGAGCGACAAAGAGAACCGCGCACCTCCAACTGTGCCAACAGTTCGACGCGATGATGCGCGAGCTGTCTACGATCTCCCGGAGCAGTTGAGGGAGTGGTATCCAGCTGAGCATCCGTCCATCATTAACACCACCGACTCTGATCACCCCAACGAGACCCCCTATGCCTGTGATACCACGGGCCGACCGCTCTACCGCGCCGCCATTCAGGCGGAGGCCTCCCCTCTCCATACTGCCACGCGCCTGCGCCACCAGCTCGGCGGCATGCACCTCGCCCCCCACGGTTTCAAGCATAACCGTGGGGATGACTTTATCCATTTCCCCATCACCACACCTCAAGGCCATACGCAGCAGGCCACCTACGTCCAGGTCATAGACGGCCCCGACCCCATCGTCGTGGGGCTCATCGAGGACAGCAACAAGGTATACACGAAGCCGCTGTACGCCGAACCCCATGTCTGTGAACACGGCAAGCCACACTATGCCCCAGAAGAAATGCACGCTCTAGTTAGCGGGCATGCGGGCCAGCACCACCTCAATAGGGCCGTCAACGAGCTCAAAGACTGGAGCCTCAAGGCGGAGTTGAAGAGGTATCGCCAGTACCAGCACGAGGCGGAGCGGGTGGAGCAGCGCTTGCATTCGCTGGCGCAGTCGCTGGGTGGGGTGCAGTCGGAGCTTAAGAAGAGCAAGTATCGGTTGGAGATGGCGGACACTATCAGACGAGTTACGGAGACGCAAGAGGGATGGCTGTCGGGTATCGGGCCCATGAGGACGCGACATGGTCATCGCAGCTGAAAAGGGGGTGATGTTGCGGTCGGCAAGAAGTGGACGCTTACTTACAGGCGATGACTCCCTTAGTAAGTAGTAATAGGTCATGGACTTCTCGCATCAGTCAGCTACAGTATCACATGCCGATGTGGCGTGTTTCATAGTACAGCTATAGTAGGGTTTGCGCTACTTTAGCTATTCGTAGTACGGATTCGGGAGGAGCTTCAAAGCTGCCTCGTATGTGTATAAGTAGTAGTAGTCGAAGACTCAGGATCGCCATCCTGGTCTTCTTCAATCACCACTCGTGTTTCGTCTCATCATTGCATCTTCGCTTGTCTCCCTTTGAGCAAGTCGTCCATTGTACCCAGTAGACCAAGGCGTCCTGGTGTATCCGCAAGTCACGTGCCTCGACAAGCGCCATGTACCTCGAACGAGACGTCTAGAACACGTGTCCAAGTCACGTGACTCACATCAAAATATTCGCTAAGTCGTGAACGCCCTTTCGTAGTCTAAGTCAGACTCAACGTCCGTGGTGGCATTACAGTACTGGTATGTTGCGATCTCCCCTTCGTTCGAGGGAGTAGGTTCAGAAGTTGGTCCACTGGTCTCGAGTTGTGAACGCCATGGTGAGGGATCTTGGTCTTAATGTAATGCCACCACAAGCGTTAGTCCGACTTGGACGATGTAAGGGTGTTCACAACTTAGCTAATATTGAGTCACTGGTCACGTGACTGTTCCCACAGGTACACGGTGCTTATCGAGGCATGTGACGTATGTAAGCACCAGGATGACGTCGGGTCACTGGGCTAGGGTCGGTGAGGACGACTTGCTCGGCGAGAGACAAGTGAATTAGAGCACACAAGGGAAGGAGAATGTGGTGATTCAAAGAAGACCAAGATGGCATATCTTGGTCTTCGTCGACTACTACTTATACACATATGAGGACACTTTCAAGCTCCTCCCGAATCTGTACGACTAATAGCGTAAGTAGCTCGAACCCTACTACCGCTATCCTAGGAATGAGTCATGCCTCTCTGGCATGTGATACTACTGTCCGCTGACTGATACAATGAGTCCGTGACTAATTACTCCCTACTAATGATGCCACAGCCAGTAAGTAGGAGTCCACTTCACGTACCGTGACATGTATGGAATTGTGACTTAGGGTTACCACATATATCCAAATAATGGCCCGCATTTATCCATCATGGACAAACGCAGGTCAAATAATGGTCCTGCATTTATCCATTGTGGACAAACACGGGCCCCCAAAGTTGGTCTGCATCAGGAGAAGGGTCATGTTTGTACTCGAAATATATGTTTTATTGTATTTCGAGTCGAATGGCATATTCAGCGTGCCAATACGGGCCCGCATTTGTCCACGATGGACAAACGCGGGTCAAGTTATGGTCCCACATTTATCCATTGTGGACAAACGCAGGCCTCCAAAGTTGGTCTGCATCAGGAGAAGGGTCGTGTCCATCATCGATGGACAGATGCGGGCCTGTATTGGCATGCTGAATATGCCATTCGACTCGAAATACAATTAAACATATATTTCAAGTACAAACACGACCCTTCTCCTGATGCAGACCAACTTTGGAGGCCTGCGTTTGTCCACAATGGATAAACGCAGGACCATAACTTGACCCGCGTTTGTCCATCGTGGACAAACGCGGGCCCGTATTGGCACGCTGAATATGCCATTCGACTCGAAATACAATAAAACATATATTTCGAGTACAAACATGACCCTTCTCCTGATGCAGACCAACTTTGGGGGCCCGTGTTTGTCCACAATGGATAAATGCAGGACCATTATTTGACCTGCATTTGTCCATGATGGATAAATGCGGGCCATTATTTGGATATATGTGGTAACCCTAAGTCACAATTCCATACAGAACCTGTACAGAACCATTTACCTAGTTATCATTAGCCTGTATATAATCTCCGCATCTTTGGATGCATGGCAATGTCCCTGGAACCAGGATCTTGGCGCAAGGTACAAAGGCAGATCTAAGGATCTTGGCTTTCCCCTGGGATTTCCCCAAGATGCAAGGTACGAGATTGACGCTGTTGATAGGACTTCTTACCCCTCTCGCAGTCTCAACTTGTCCACACATTTGAACCCCAAAGGTAGGCAGCATGAAAAGTGCCTCTGTTACACAGCTTGATGCATGGCTGACATGACTTTTCTCTGCCAGGCAAGGAAGTGCCCCCTTCAGGGTCACGAGTAGTTTCCCTTTGCCTTTCAGTTGACCCCCACTGTCATGATCACGTGACATTTCCCACGAACAAGTTTCCTGTTTCGGTTTCAGACTCGGTTTCTCGGTTTCTCGCTCGGCCCAGACTTGTGACTCACAGACCACATGACTGCGCAGCAATGCCAGCAGTGGATCTATTCTCGGATGTATGACTCGGATTGACAGCGCGACTGCCAGCGCTCGCCTCGGACTCAGTATGACTCGGTAGCGCTCACCGCCTCGTGTTTGTGACTGCGCGCCAGCGCAGAGAGTACTTATGCGTCCCCCGGTTTCACTTACGCGGCCATCGATAAATGTATAGAAAAGAGGACTCAGTACAGTATAAGTAGCAGAGCAGTAGCACTTGTATTTGGCATTCGAGTCGTTGAAGAATATAGCCCAATCAGCTAGTTCTACAGAGTGAAGAGTCACCCCTGTCAAGTTCCCGCATAGTGGATTAGTAAGCGTCGGCAACCACTCCCGGCCCAACTTACTGATCTTCCTTGGTCCTCGTCGAGTTCACAATCCGGGTGATCGTAACATAAGACTCGAATCCCTCTTGTATCCTCGCGTTCCACCGCGAGTGCTCGTCCAGTCGTTGCTGCGAGTAGCGACCACTTCCTTGTCTGTGCGGAACAGAATGCTCTACGAAACCGTCGCGCAGAGTCGCGAGCCCTTGCCTTGTCCCGTGCGGTCTGCGGATGCGCACTTCTTGTCACCAGTCACCGTCATCTTGCGCCGAGTCGTGAGATTCTGCTGAAACCGCGAGGCGACAGCCGCTCCACCTGTGCGGAACAGGGAGACTTCTTGTCCGAGCGCCCGGAGGCAACCATCGACACTCCCGTCCCGCTCACACCCGCGACCGTCGAGCGACACTTGACGCCCGTCAACGTACAGTCCGAGTACCGTACGGAGACCGCTCCACCTGTGCGGAACAGGGAGACCCATGCGACCCGACGAGGCAACAACGACACTCGCCAGTTACCCTCGAAGACCCACAGACCCCAGCCAGCTAAGTACCACTAGCGCAGTCCGAGTACCGCAGCTAGTTCTTGATCTCAAACAACCCACTCATGGCAACAGCACCCCTCGTGCAGCCCCTCATCGGGCTACCACCAGACGTCTTCAACGGAGACCGTTCGTACAGCCGAGCGTTTCTCACTCAGTTCAGAATCTTCACGCGTATCAATCGAAGACACCCAGACGTGACTTACCCGCACCGACGTGTCAAGCTCGTGCTCTCGTACATCCAGGGACCCGCCGTAGATGACTGGAAGCGGAACGCGTACCACGGGCTCGCAGCCTACCCGACTGGCGAGGCCTGGTGGGACGAGTTCGTCCGCGCCTTCACAGCCACCTGGGTAGCTGACCCTGTCGCACCCACCGACAGTCCTTTTGCTCCCCGCACCTCTGCGCCCACGCCCTCGATACTTGCCGTCCTAAGTCCCCTGACGCCCACCGCCGCCTCAACCACGACTCTCGCCAACGACGAAGAGGATTGGGCCCTCTTCGCCCCACGCGTCACCGCAGTCCCGACCCCGCTAGTCACTCCCGATGCGCCACGCGTTGAAAAACGCAAACGCGATGACGTCTCAGACACGGAAGAAACACTCCCCAACAAACACCCACGCCTCGCAACCCACGCTGGTCCACCCCGCGCAAGCCTGCAACTAGCACGACAAAGCGTCCCGTTACCTCGAAAGTACACCTACGCACCGCACCGCGCAACTTCGGCACCCACAACCAGTACCCCGCGCTTCCTCGTCCCATGGTCCCCGCCACCTCGTCCGCCAGATGACCCCGTTCACGCCCCGTCGCTGGTAGATCCCGACCCGAGACCCTTAGCCCCGGACCGCACAGTTGTCGAGGACGACAACACGCTAACAGGGGGGGTAAAAACCCTCGATGACTCGGTTTTCGCGCCGGTTTCAGCCCAAGACGACGCAGGTTCAACCCCGCATACTGAAGACTCACGCCCACAAACCCCACCACTGACCCCAAACACCACAGATTCGTCCCTGCAGACCCCGCCGTGCGCCCACCTATTCCCGCGCCATGCGTTTGAGAGACCACGCGACCCAGACGAACTCGCGACCGACAGACGATGCCGTGGTAAGGCGCGTGCACCGTACCCAGCCACCTCACGCAACCACACGAGACACGCGCAACAAGACCAACCAACCGCCTCACCCGCAGAAAACGACGCCGTGATACCGCAACGGCACTCTCGGCACCACCCACCCTGGTCGCATCACGATCAACGAAAAGATGACGCTGCGCTGACGCAGCGGCATCTATCGACGCACCCTCGCAGGACCAAGACACACACGCAAGACGAAGACCACAGCGCCACGGCAGCGGCCCCCTTGACCTCGCCCCCGCAGAACCGAACAGCCACGCGCAACCGCGACAGGCCCGGTCGCGCCGCACGCCAGCACCCAGGCAAACCAGCGCAGGTCAAACAGCAACCCGACAGTCAACATCCCCACCGCGCAGAAGCAGCAGCAACCACGCCCGTGACTAACCGCGCTAACGCTGCGGTGGAGATGTTTCTCAGAAGGTATGACGCAACCCAGACGACACCAGCACCAGCCGCCGCGCCCGTAAGTCGCGCGTACGACGCCGTTATGCAACACCTCAACTACCGCCTCGCGACCGACCCTGACACCACACGTATCACCCAACCCTTCGCGCTGCGACCTGGACCTCGCGCCGTCCTACACAAGTGGAAGAAGACGTAACAAAATCATTCGAGGACGAATGAATCAAGAGAGGGGCGTATGTCACGATCACGTGACATTTCCCACGAACAAGTTTCCTGTTTCGGTTTCAGACTCGGTTTCTCGGTTTCTCGCTCGGCCCAGACTCGTGACTCACAGACCATGTGACTGCGCAGCAATGCCAGCAGTGGATCTATTCTCGGATGTATGACTCGGATTGACAGCGCGACTGCCAGCGCTCGCCTCGGACTCAGTATGACTCGGTAGCGCTCACCGCCTCGTGTTTGTGACTGCGCGCCAGCGCAGAGAGTACTTATGCGTCCCCCGGTTTCACTTACGCGGCCATCGATAAATGTATAGAAAAGAGGACTCAGTACAGTATAAGTAGCAGAGCAGTAGCACTTGTATTTGGCATTCGAGTCGTTGAAGAATATAGCCCAATCAGCTAGTTCTACAGAGTGAAGAGTCACCCCTGTCAAGTTCCCGCGTAGTGGATTAGTAAGCGTCGGCAACCACTCCCGGCCCGACTTACTGATCTTCCTTGGTCCTCATCGAGTTCACGATCCGGGTGATCGTAACACCCACAGTTTCCCCTCCCTCAGTAAAGTCCCCCGGGCAGAGTGAGGTTGGTTTAAACTCCTCTTGAAAAGGTACCCTGATGAGCATATAAGCGAAAGGGTTGATGCTGGGTAGCCCCCACCATCCTTGGTACCTTTTGCTTGCAAACAGCTCGTCAGCTCAAATCCTTGCTCCACTCAGATTTTCGCAGACTCCCCTCTCTAAACCCTAAACCCTAAGATCTATCCGAGGTGGCAGCTCATCCCCGATCTGATCTATCCTATCTGGGGATTCCCCCTAGGGGGTTTCCCAAGGCATGCATGTGAACAGGCACAGGAAAGGGCTCCATAAGGAGTTAAAGGGAGTTAGCGATTCTTGACAGCGCTTCGCACTGTTGGAATGCAGGTACAAGATCAGTTCTGTCAATAGGACTTCTTACCCCTTGAATAGTCTCGCCCTGTCCAATGTTCGAACCCCAAAGGTAGGCGCATTTGAAGTGCCTCTGTTACATAGCTTGATGCATGGCTAACAAGACTTCATCGCCAGATAAGGAGGTGCCCCCTTCGGGGTCACAGAGTAGTTTCCCTTGTCTTTCAGTTGACCCCCACAGATTTCCCTCATAGGTCACACTATCGCGCTCCTGGAGGCTGGTTTCAACCCCCTTTTAGAAAAGTACCCTGATGAGCATATAAGCGAAAGGGTCAGTGCTGGGTAGCCCCCACCACTCTTGGTACTTTTCGCCTTTCCTCATCAGCTCAATCACACTATCGCGCAATTTCACACCACCCACCCTAAGTTTGGTTTGGTTCGGTTTGAGGCCATTTTTGCCAAACTGGAAACCAAACTGATTACATTTTGGCCAAACTGAAACCAAACTGAACCAAACTGATTCAAACTGCTCCAAACCAAACCAAACCGTTCCAAACCGATTAAATAAGCGCCCAAACAATGTGTCAAATTGCTTACAAATCAGTTTGGTTTGAGTTTGGTTCAGTTTAAACCAAACCCAAACCATTTAAGACTTGATTTCAACTGGGTTTGAACCAGTTTTGGACTGATTTTGAACTAATTTTGAACCAAACTGAGTTTAAATGTGATTATTAAATGCTTGTTGGGCACTTATTATGTAATCAGTTTGAAACGGTTTGAACTCAGTTTGGGACCCCCAAACTGGAAACCAAACCATTTAGCTTTTTTCAGAAAATCCCAAACCCCAAACCAAACTTCCAGTTTGGGTTTGGTTCAAACTGAGTTTGAATCAGTTTGGAACCAAACTTCCCCAACACTACGAGGGTGAGGGAAGAGTTCTTCACCGAGTCCTCAGTATCCGTGTAGGTCCTCGCCCTGTTGTAATCCAATAGGTGGCTGATCAACAATTCGGAGGTCCTCCCAAGTCGGGTGATCAATGATATACAGGTGGCAATAGGGGCATGTGATGCATTCGTTGAGATAGAGGTATATGGAGTGATAGATGGCATCAAGGGGATATACGTCCACTGTCCACAGAGGGAACTTGGGATCAGCTCACAGGGATCCCTGGTCTAAGGGGATATGCCGGAGAACTCACTTAGAGGGGGAGGTCCCTATAGAGAAGAATTGACGGTAGTATTGGAAGAAGACCAAGATACCGTTCTTGGTCTTCGCGATCCTCTACTTATACAGTTACGCGTGGGCTTTCAAGCGCCGCTTCAATCCATACTAGGCAATAGCGTAAGTACTGTGAACCCTAGTACAACTATCCTAGTAATGAGTCATGATCCGATCCGTTATCGTACACAATTACATGTGCTGGAGCTTACCCAGCTGACTGATCTCATAAGTCCATGATGATATACTGCTGACATGGTGTCATACCCATCTTGTCAGTGTCCACTTCTGGGCCAAACTGTAGTGGTGCGACTGCTGCGCTACGCCAAGTCAAGTGAACTAAAAGGTGAACTGAACAGGTAAGCACACCCAACTCGGCGCGGAGACAAGTCACGCGCCAATCAGAGATGTCAACGAGTTATCATCAAATGAGTGTACTCGCGAGTGTGACTCGTTTGTGACGAGTACTCGTGCCCGCGAGTACTCGTTCCCACGAGTATGCGCGAGTACGAGTTTCCGCTTTCGATCGCGCGAGTACTCGTGTACTCGCGGGGTCACGTGACCATTTCCGGGCTAACAAAAGTTTGTTTTATTGCACTGGCATACACTATGTAACTATTACAGTACTAACTAATTATAATCTACTGTGCAATCCGTGTCGTCGTGTCAGTGCCGTCGAGTCGAGTCGTTGTGTCGGCCCATCGCCGGCGTGTTGCGTCGTTCCGTCGTCGACTCGTCGTTGCCGTTGGCAATCGCCCCGCCTTCGTAAGCCGACGAGGATTGCCCCGTTGTCGTAATCGATGGGGTTGTTGTCTGGGTCGTGGTCGACGGGCATTGCCCAGTCGTCGTATCGATGGGCGTCGTAGTTGCGTTGCCGCCGTCACCTCGCCCCATGGCTGTTGCTGATGCCATAGCTGCGTTGGCAGGGTGCTGGCGGCGGCTGGTGGTGTTCATGCAGCTCGAAGCTGTGTCGGCGGACTTGAGGCATGTTGTCGTAGAGTCGAGAGTCGTAGTTGGTCGGTCGTTGGCGGTGCACGTGGCTTGGATTGGTCGGAGATTATTCAGCCATGTATGAAAATGGCAATCACCGAGCGGGCGTGGAAAAGGTTGCTTCCCACAGGCCATGGTGGCTTCCCACGCTCAACGTTCAAGACTACGACAACCACAAACCCCGCCAGCGCACTGTTCCAAACACGACGCGAACGGCCGTCCCAACGACGACTACGACACAGCGGGCCACGGCAGCGACGACGACGACACACCGACGACGGTTCATCGTTCATCCACAACGGCAACGACAGCAGACATCAACGGCGAGCGACGACACGAGCTCAAACGATGACTACGACGACGCGATAGACGGCGACAGTGGCTCGGCGATAACACGACGGGCGACGGCGGTGACCCGGATGCGATGGCGGGGGGGTACGCTGGGGCAGGGGCTCGTATATTAGGATATCATCTGTAGTAGTGTAGCTAGCTAAACAATGAGTACTCGTTTAAAACGAGTACCTGTGTGATCGAACGAATACGAGTACTCGCGAGTGCGAGTACTCGTGGCTCAGACGGGTACTCGCGGCGCGAGTACGAGTGTCAGCTCGGAAAACTCGGCGAGTACTCGTTATCACGAGTACTCGCCGCCGCGAGTACGAGTCGAGTACGAGTACGTCGTCGGAGATTTCCGACGAGTACTCATACTCGCGAGTATCACTCGTTGACATCTCTAGCACCAATGCACAGTCACTGCGGAGAGTATAGACGCTTTGGAGTCTTTATACAAGAACTCAAGCCTAAAGTGATCACGCAGTGGTATGTCTGAGTGGAGAACCAAGAGGACAAGTTAGATTGGAGAGAAGTAAGGGAATACAGTGGAATGCGCACCTGAGTGGAGAACCAAGAGGACAAGTTGGTTCCACTCAGGACGCTACAGGGAAGCTTATATACACTACTGCGGCTGAGTCTAAACTGAGTTCGAACACTATTACTAAGTGTACAGTAAGGTCCTATGACTCAGGAGCTGACGCGTCGTGTCTATTAATAGCGTTATCTATGGTGCTGACGTGGCACTCTGTCATAACGCTTACGAGCAGCTCCACTTGCTGAGTAAAACCTAATACAGCGAGTAAGCGTAAACTACTAAGCACATTCTAGATCCTTCTAGTCCCTTCTATCCTTATCGTCCAATCGTATGAGTCCGTACTAATGAGGGATACTAATCCCACGATCACGTGCACATGGTGGCAAACACATGTGACTAACGAATACCTCTGTACTTCGGCCCTTCATATCTTCTCCGTATAAATCCATATAAATATAGAAAAATAGGAAAATAATACGCGTCCATGACACAAACGTAACATCACCCCCTTTTCAGGATTGGGCCTCAGACCAACCATGCTCTAAAACCTCCCTTATGGTAGCAATGCGCTGTCCTTCCTCCGCTCCAGGTTGGTATGAGTCCCGCTCGTCTTCAATGTGCTTGATGGCGTTCACGCATTCGAGCCGCAACACGCACTGGCATCATCAGGTGACTCCGATCTTCTCAAGCTCCTCTACCTTCTTGTGCAACTCCTCCTCTTTGGCTGTGTAACCCGCTTGGAGACATCGGTAGCGGTGTATTTCTGCTGTAACCAAGAGGTCTTTCATGCCCAGGAGGGCAGCGTTGACCGACTCTCTGTAACTACTGTCCTGGTCTAGGAAGATCAGGTTGTCGTCAGTGTAAGGAGGTGCCCTGGGGTGGTTGTAGTCAGGCACGGCATGTACTGACTTCCCGTACTGCTGGTTGCTGCCCTGTCGGTATGCAAGGACAAAGGGGTCCGCCATAAAGATGAGCTGCATATAGTGAGCTGGGTGCAGCCGCCCCTGAGCATCCCATATCTGGAAGGGGATGTAGTGTACTCCCCTGTTGTGTTGGTATCCATGTGGTGGTGGAGTTTCCACCCAAGATCTGGAAACCAGACTGTGTTCCTCTGCCTGATATTGGCAGAGCACAGGTCAAGCAGCCTTCAGAGCACACATTGGTCTCCCATCGGTGGTGCATACCAGCAGGGTTTCGTCGTGAGTAATTGTGAGGTGAGTCCCATACATGATATGGTGGTTGAGTGGGCAATGCTCCTCCGACAGGTACTGGTTGTATTCTCAATCCTCTTGTACTGTAGTCTGGTCTTGACAGGACAGAGGTCATGTTGGGATGTGACCTTGTGCCGAAGGGGGCCATGAATGTATGGCTGTAGGGCTTGGCAAAGGAAGTAGGGATGGTACAGTGGAAGAGTGATGACTTCCCGCTGGTTGAAGGGGCTGGGGAAGCGACATGGGTGATAGTGTTGGGGCATTTTGAATGATGAGGGTTGGCTGGACTGAGACAGGGAGTAGGTCATTGAGGACATAGTGGACTTGTACTGGCACGGCGGGCAAGAGCAGATAAGTGGAAGTCGAATAAGGGATCAACTAATGTCCAATATATTGACCACTAAGTTAACTTGATTGTTATTGTGAATTATATTAAAACAATAGAATAATTTGTAGACTCTCCTTATGTGTCAGATAATTATAAATAGATTTACTCGAACAATTAGATATTAGTTGCTTGATTAAGAGAGCTTTGATTATTTCCGAATCTATTTAAACTTAATTGTTTATACTGGCTGGTGCCTGA
This sequence comes from Lactarius sanguifluus, assembly GCA_021527775.1. NCBI lineage: Eukaryota > Fungi > Basidiomycota > Agaricomycetes > Russulales > Russulaceae > Lactarius > Lactarius sanguifluus. Next base: position 35,903 of record JAKEYF010000243.1, read on the forward strand.
CAATTAAGTTTAAATAGATTCGGAAATGATCAGAGCTCTCTTAATCAAGCAACTAATATCTAATTGTTCGAGTAAATTTATTTATAATTATCTGACATATAAGGAGGGTCTACAAATTATTCTATTGTCTTAATATAATTCACAGTAACAATCAAGTCAACTTAGTGGTCAATATATTGGACATTAATTGATCCCTTAGTTGACTATAAGCAGAGTCTGCTTACCCACTCCTGCCTGCCGTGTGGGGATTGGGACTAGAGATGTCAATGAGTTATACTCGCGAGTATGAGTACTCATCGGAAATTCCTGAAGAGCCACTCATACTCGACCCGTACTTGTTGGGATGAGTACTCGTCAGCACGAGTACTCGTTGGGATGAGTACTCGTCAGCGCAAGTACTTGCCAGATTTCCCCAACCGAGACTCGTACTCGCAGCGCGAGTACCCGTTTCGAGCCACGAGTACTTGTACTCATGTACTTGTACTTGTGTACTCGTACTTGTACTTGTGTACTTGTACTTGTACTCGTGTACTTGTACTTGTACTCGTGTACTTGTACTTGTACTCGTGTACTTGTACTCGTGTACTTGTACTTGTACTCGTGTACTTGTACTTGTACTCGTGTACTTGTACTTGTACTCGTGTACTTGTACTCGTGTACTTGTACTCGTGTACTCGTACTCGTGTACTCGTACTCGTGTACTCGTACTCGTGTACTCGTACTCGTGTACTCGTACTCGTGTACTCGTACTCGTGTACTCGTACTCGTACTCGTGTACTCGTACTCGTGTACTCGTACTCGTGTACTCGTACTCGTGTACTCGTACTCGTGTACTCGTACTCGTACTCGTGTACTCGTACTCGTGTACTCGTACTCGTGTACTCGTACTCGTGTACTCGTACTCGTGTACTCGTACTCGTGTACTCGTACTCGTGTACTCGTACTCGTGTACTCGTACTCGTGTACTCGTACTCGTGTACTCGTACTCGTGTACTCGTACTCGTGTACTCGTACTCGTGTACTCGTACTCGTGTACTCGTACTCGTTCGAATTCTACAAGTACTCATTTTGGGCGAGTACTCGTACGTTTCCAGCGCAGATTGACTATCATTAAAACTACTATACTAGTAGGTAAAACATTAAATACTACTACTAATATTACCACCGCCGCAGCGTCGCTACCCGCCGCTGTCGCGTCCTAGCGTCATTGCCGTGTCATCACTGCCTCTGCCGCCATCGTCGTCGATGTCGTTGTGGACAGCCGTTGTTGTGGACAGCCATTGTTGTGGACAGCCATCGTCGTGGACAGCCGTCGTCATGGACGTGGACGTCGTGGACCCCATGGTGGTCGTAGACCGTGGTGGTCGTGGTGGTGGTTGTAGTCGTGGTGCCGGCGGGGGTTGTTGTTGTCATGTGAGTGGCCACACGCTGGTGGTATGCTGCCACTGCTGTCGTTGTCATCCAGGCGTAAGGTGGTGGTTGTGGTCAGGCCAATGTGTAAGTGACTCACGTGGTGTAGGTCAGAACGCAGAGCTTCCGATGCCCGGTGATTGCCAGTTTCGCAGGCTACACGCGGACTGGCCTGCAGGCTGCAACACTTAATACCACCACCAGCAACAGCAAGATGGCGACGCCTTGGGCAACGTGACAATGACGGAGCGACACCCATCGACCATGGCATCAGGGTGACGTTCTACCACGACCGCGGGATGATGCCCATCGACTACGACACAACATGGCGTCCATCGACCACAATGACGGGGCGACTTGACAATGGGATGACGTCAACTGACAACAACAACGACAGGAAGACACTAACAACGACAACAACGGCAGCAACGACGGCAACCGCGACGACAACTCGGATGGCGGTGGGCCCTGTTGTAACTGGTAGTCTACAGTAGTACATTGTAGTTGACACGAAATAAATTGATTCTGAAAAACTGTAATACCAACCCAACAAAGGGGCTAGTAGACCAGTGTTAGGACGAGTACTCGGCGAGTACTCGCGCTCGGAAAAAGGTAGACTCGTACTTGCCCAAGTATTCAGGCACGAGTACTTGCGGGACAAGTACTCATCACGTGACGAGTCAAACTCACGAGTATACTCATTTGGCAACACTCGTTGACATCTCTGATTGGGACATGAGTATGTGGAAGAGGGAAGGAAGGGGATGGGAATGTCTCTTGGGTCTTCCCTGTGCTTATATGTGTTTCCCTGGTGGGGTTTAGATGTTTGAACTCCCTTATCGCTTCATCGGCAAATACGTCATCCTTCGAGACCCATTGATTATCAGAGTCTGGGTATCCACGCCATTTGACCAAATACTGCAGCTTCTTTGTTCTGCCGAATTGCCGGGAGTCTAGAATCTTCTCGACTTTGTATTCTTCTTCCCCTTCTACCAAATCCGGTGGTGGGTGCTGATAATTGGGGCCATGTGTGGGAGTCTCTTTGTAGGGCGTCAGAAGATCTGTGTGGAATACTGGGTGGATGCTCCACTGTGTGGGAAGTTCTAGGCAGTAGTTGACTGCGGACATCACCTGAGTGACCTTAAACGGGCCATGTCTCCTGGGTGCAAGCTTGGTGGTTGGCTGGTTGGTACATAGGTGGTGTCCTTCCAGCCACACTAGGTCCCCAATCTGGTATTTGGGTGTATCTTTGTGTTTGATCCATCCCTGCTGCGCTTTGATCATCAGTTCCTGGGCGCGTGTTCTAGCCTCTCTGAACTGTCTCAAGCGAAGTGCCACTTGGGGAATTGGTGATGGGCAATCTGTCCAGTCTGCTTGTGGGTTGTATCCCATGAGGAGGTTGAAGGGGGATTCCTTGGTTGCTTCATTGGGCCAATTGTTGTGCGTAAATTCCGCCATTGGGAGGTATCTGGTCCAGTCGTCCTGTCTTTCGTTGACCCAGAATCGGAGATACTGTTCCAGCCATTGGTTTGTGCGTTCCAATTGTCCATCTGTTCATGGGTGGTAAGCTGTAGAGATGTTTTGCTCGATTCCCAGGATTTTGCATAGTTCTCTTGTGTAACGCCACCACAGGGGCATTAAGTACAACATGTACTTCGGTTAAGTCACGGGCAGTAACGGGACATGAGTGAGTCGGTCAAGACTCAGTTTGATGGTGAATAAGTACCACTTGGTCTCTGTGAACACAAGGGTAATAGTGGAGTTAGGCTCAAGTGCAAGGGCGAGCGAAGACAGGGAGTCAAGTGAAGATGTGACTCAAAGATTCGGGTCATGAGAAGAGACAGCAGTGTGGTATTACACAAGAAGTCAAGTCTACCATACAAGCTAGGTAGCATGCGACTTATATACTTGTACAGGATGTTTGTCAGGGACAAACATATGGCACGATCCTAGGATCCAGGTCCTAGAGAGCTAACAAAGGGATCATACAGAAAGGGAACAAGACGATTCCACGGAACGGCGTGTGGATCAGAGGGCATCAGCAGATTCTGGAAGTCACGCCATGGGGTGTCATAATGGCGATGTGCTAGGCACGAGATAAGGGCCGAGAAGCGTATCGTAATGGATCATAGGTAGAAAGTCTGGTTAACATGTCACAAGGAATCCAATATGCTAACTAGTGAGATAAGGGAAAAAGTCATAACATTACCCCCCTGTCAGACTCGAAGTCGCCTCGACTTTGATTAGTCACTGGTGTAGTAACAGTCTTCTTCAGGGATAACTGTAGTGGGGTCAGGAGATGGAGTACAGGGACAAGTATGGGTGTGCAAGAACATGTGCTGCCCAGATCGTCCGCAGTTGCGGCAACATTCATATTGGGGGCAGTCGATCTCGTCGTGAGTTGTGCAGTAGTCGAGACACTTCCCACACCATCGAGGATGTGGTATGGGATTCTCGAATCGTGCAGACATCAGGGAGAGTCACTGTATAAGGCAAACGTCAATGCGGTGCGCCAGACTGCCGCACCACTGACAAGCGTCTCATTGAGCACGCTCAGGGCAATCTCATACAAGGTGGTCCTTGGACCGACACTTGTAACACCTTTGATGACGTGTGCTGCCTTCTCCTTGAAGGTGTGGCATCTTGCAGGGTCTGCGGGCACGTGGCAAGAGTGGTGTTTTGCCGACTCCATCAGCGCATAGCTCTGCGGAGTGACGAGGACGAGTGGGCTTTGTCATCAGCTCCACATATTGGTCGCTGATGAGGGGGATGATGCGGGCATACTGCAACCGCTTCTGTATGCTCGACAGGTTCATGTCGAGGTGGAACTGGTCTTTTGAGGCTTCCGCCTCCAGACTATGAAGGTCATCACGCTGCACCTTGAGTGCGTCGCAGGCTTCAAGGCAGGAGCCAAGCTGAGAGACGTCGGCGTGGAGAGTGGGATAGTGAAGGGAGGATATAACCTCGTCAACGATGAGGCGTCAGGGGTCGTGAGGGTGGAACAATTCCACTTGCTGGTCAGTTACGTGTTGTGGGAGTTGGTCAGCAGTTTGTGTGCGGAGGTATACAGATGACACGTAGCAAGGTTCTCCCTTGCCCATAGTTCCTATGACCTCCTGATAGTCCTTGTGGTAATAGATATACCGCACAACCTGCTTGTGACCTTGCTCACCAATCATCAGCGGGTGGAAATGAGGAGAGGTAGGGTTGTTGGGGAAGTAGGGGATCCCCAGTTCCCCACTCTTGTCCTCGTCCTCATCGTCAAGGAGGGTGCAGTGGGGGTCTGGGACTGCCAGGGTGACGGTAGGGATCAGGGTGAATACATGGTCGATGCCAGGAGGGAATGGAGGTTGGGGAAGGTCAGGAATGTGAAGTGTACTGAGCTCTGCTGATTCTGTGGTGGTAGGTTGTGTCATGACTTGTACGATTTATTCTTCATTTTCTCTTTTCGGACTTCATTGTCTCGTGACATGGTGTCTCGTGACATGGTGTCTCGTGACATGGTGTCTCGTGACTTATAGGTCTTGTGACCTTTGACTCGATATCTCGGAGCCATTATGACTCCTATGCGATTGCTTGGTGAGTCACTGCTGTTCCCCTTGACCCTGGTGGAGCGCTATGACTCTTATTGACTCTTTATGACTGCGCGAGCCCTTATGACTCGTGCTATGACTCGTCTTTACTGTACGATGACTCGATCCTAGGACTCGTCTGTGACTCCTCCCTAGGATCGCTAATTACTATAAGTACTGTCTGCGTTGGCTGCTAGTAGCCCCAGACTTGACTTCTTGTGTCTTACGGTACCCAAGCAATCGAACTGTTTGATACTCCATCTCTCACCAGACACCAGCAAGCCCTCCTATCCACTCAAGGACTATCAGCGTATAGTCCACTCGTTCATATTTTACTGAAGTTCCTCCTCGGAACTTCCCTTCGAACACCGAACTGACCTTGTGACTCTTAGTGCAGTGTCCCTGTAGAGAACTTATCTCAAGTCGGGAGAACGTCCCTACCGTGGCGTAACATTAAGTCAAGTCTTTGAACCTGCAGCTACACTGGCTAAAGGAAGATGACTCACACAATCTCGAAGCGTAGAAAGCTTCAAGCCATTTAACATTGATAGGAGGACAGACGACGATCTTCCCAGACACGTAAAGGGGGCAGCCCTTTGGGAAGAAATCAACGACGAAGAAGGTTACTGGGTCTACGACATACTCAGTGGCAACTACCTTGCAATCGAATACGAAGATAGTACTGAACAGTGGTACTTCATTCAGCAAGACAGCCGAATGGGACATTGGGTCGCAACCCAGCCAGTTCCATCCACGTTCAACCTAGGAAGACGCGCCATCAGAAGAATCTCCGTCACAGCCGTACCAGCAGAAGACGTTGAGAAAAAGAAAGGCCAATATACCGTGCCAACCGCCAAAGCAGACAGTGCTCCGGAACAGCCAAAAGGTTCAGCAATGGCAACACAAACATCCACATCAATCGCTGCACTCACCTTATGTAACGCCACCAGCGGGGCGACGTCCATGGTTCGAAGTACCCGCAGCAGGTCTAGCAGAAGACGCGTTCGGCATTATCGGACAACGGCGATAATGGAGACTGATATTGGTCAAAGGTGCACGCTCGAAGAGGCGAGGCGAGAATGGTGATGCACAAGTAAAGGGGAAGGCTTAAGACAAGGCAGAGCAGGGTTCCCAAGATACAAAGCTGGTATTGCTAAGTAAATCAAGTCTGAGGACTCGAGTACGAAGACAAGCCCGGTATATATACATGCAGGTACATAAGGTTCATACTCAGCTAAGTCCGCTCTATCTGGGATCAGGGTCTGTGCGCAGTCATGGAACCTACTAGAAGGTCACATGCGTATTGCGCCATCGATCGTTATCGTTCTAGGTCAGTCTAGACTCTGGTCACGTGATCATACCGTCATGAGTCCAGGCCACGCCTGAAGATCTCCCTAGCGCTCCGTAAGGTCCCGCTAGTGGCGTCTGAGCCACCGGGAGTCTCCGCCCGGCTAGGTGGTTCCTCCGGCTTGCGGTCCGTAGCATCGGCGGTCGGGATTCGTAACACCTTAGCCGGTACAAATACTGGCAAGGTAGCCTCATTCCTCGGGCGAGGAAACATAACAGGCAGCAGACAGACTCCATCTGGGCGTACACCAGGTGGAGGACCCCCAGGTGGACCACCAGGTGCAGGTGGGTCTGGGGGAGGTGGATTCCCGAGTGGAGGCCCCCCAGGAGGTGGTGGTCCGGGAATTGGGGGAGGTGCCACCCCAGGCGCTGGAGGCGCAAATGGCAAACTTGGAGGAAATCCCCCAACGGATTTCGATGGCACACGAGCCCTTGCAGATCAGTTCATGCAAGAATTCAACCTCTACCGCCTCATGAACATAGACGCGGAACAGATGGTTAGCCCTATGAAGAGGGTGGCTCTGCTATTGGGATTCATCAAGGGACCGAACGTCAAGGACTGGGTCAAGCGATGGACCAATTGGATCATCAACGAAATGAATATGGGAAGAGTTCATATGGATGAACATTACTGGACAGAAGTGTTGCATGTGTAACGTTCCACCGGACGTTCCTTCTTGCGGACTGCGCAAGGCTACTAGCGGGACCTAACGATCACAGAGGATGTCGACTCTACGTACTCGTTCGGCTATTCGCTCACAAGTGAGACGTAATAGCATGGCCCAAAGGATATTGATGGCGGTGATGGCCAGAAAGAGTAAAAGACGATCAAAGGCGATAGACAACTGACCAATGATGTAGAGGAGAGGAGTCGCGACAGACAGCCAGCGACGAGTGTAAGCGGGAAGGGAAGGGATAGCAGGCAGCGGCAAAGACAGCACACTGGAGCACAGCTAAGGACAATGGATAGGCAAAGAGGCAGACAGCCGTCTATTGCAATGCAGAGCCAAATGAACCAACAGCCAACGAATGGCAGTACAAATGGGTGGACAATCCAAGAAGTCAAGCTTAGGTCTTCAGCGACCATAAGCCTCTCTACTTATACACATCCAAGGAGGTTTGAACCCCAGCTTGGAACTCCGAAACCCTAGTATATGGATCCTAGGAATGAGTCACAACTACGTCAGAGATAAGAGTCAGCCAATGGCATAAGACGCGCATGGCGCGAGTCAGAGATAAGGGAACATGAGGCATACAGCCATCAAAGTCCAGGCACGATCGATATGAGTCACAAACACGAGGCGTTCTAGGCCGGTCCAGGCACAAGCTCATCTGGACCCATCTGGTGCAGGTCTAGCCAGGTCACGTGCCAGGGTCACGTGACGGGCGGGCGCTAAGATCACGTGCGCTACTCCCAGTATTCTGGATCACTTCGCTGAGCGCTTCCGGGTTGGTAGTAGTAGTGCGTGGGAGACTTAGCTCTTTCGTGGACATGGTCTGCCACAAGTCTTGCTACTTCAGCCTCTTCCTCCGCGTATTCTTCTGCGCTTTTCCTCCTAGCGGTGTTCGGGGTCTTCTCGTGGGGTGTTCGGGGGACGGTCGAAGGCGAAACCGTAACAGCATGCCTTCCAACAGGCATTCCAGGATACTGGTGCCAGAGAACAAGTGGAAGACAAAATCTGTCGACTGGAATTTATTCCTAATGAAGTCGACTCATTCATCGCTCAGTTCGAAGGTCTGGCAGCCGAAGCAACGTATCCGATCAATGCGCAGTCCACGCTATCATTGTTCGCATCCAAACTTCCCTTCCGAATGATGGATCATGTCTACAAGGTCGTCCACCCCATCGATTTCCAAGGATGGGCGGATGGAGTACGACAATTCCATCAAGATAACACTGCAGTCCAGAACATCAGAGGCATATACGAAGACATGCCCAAGAAATGAAACTCCAAGGTGAACCCATACCAATTGGTCAAGGTACTGGGTGTGAAGATGCCCTCGCCAAATCCCAATGCTATGGATATGCGAGCAGACCGTTCCCGTTCAGGATGGAACCGGAACAAGACAAAGGCCAGGACCTCGGTCACCAATTCCTCAAACAGCAAAGAAGACCAGATGAAGACTGGTCGCTGTTTCACGTGCAACAAACAAGGGCATCTAGCCAGAAATTGCCCAGACAAACCAGACATTACGATGAAGAAATCACAAGCCAAAGCACGCACTGCCAAGGCTGATGAAGATGTCAAAGAAAATGACACTGAATCATCCTATCAAGAAAGTGGTTTCGACAAGTTCGTCAAAAAGAACCCTGTCCTCAACAAAATAATCAGGACAATGTCTACCACCGAAAGGCGGGAAATGGTTACACAAGCACTGGAGGAATACAAAAAGGATGGTGACGAGGATTTTTGAAGCACACAAACCCGGCAGCCTGGGCGCGTGTGATAAAACTTAATGACGTGTTTGTTTGTAAATACAGGAGTCTCCAAATCCCCACTCTGATTCAAACTGCACACACAATGGCCAAAAGACAAGTTCTCGTGGACTCGGGAGCTACCGACAACTTCATCAGCGATCGGCTGATGAAACGAATGCAAATTGGTCGACTCAAACTCCAAAGACCAAGAATTGCATGGAATATTGATGGGACGCAAAATAAGTTGGGCACCATCAAATATTACACAGACCTACAGGTACAGGTAGGTGATCGAACCAAGATGATGCGATTCCTCGTAACGAACCTCGGGGAAGACGAAATGGTGTTAGGGTACCCCTGGCTGGTGGCGTTTGAACCCAAGATCAGTTGGAGAACGTCCACCCTTGATGAAAGCATGCAACCACTTGTCATCAAGACCCTGTCACTAAACCAGGATGCACGAGTCACCCTGATACGAAATCACTGGGTCTAACAGGCGCAAACCAGATGTACACCTGGAGAAGAAATCTTCGTTTCTCGAATAGACGAAGAAGAAATCAAGAAGACATTGACATCGGCACAGATGGCCATCAAGGCATTGCCAAAAGAAGAAAAGACTTGGGATGAGATAGTCCCCAAGCACTACCACAAATGGAGGAAAGTCTTCTCAGAAGAAGAAGCACGAAGATATCCAGAACACCAACCATGGGATATCGCGATCGACTTTATTCTGGATGCCCCAAAAATCCTTGATTGCAAAATCTACCCACTATCACGTGGAGAACAAGAAAAGCTGGATGCTTATATCAAGGAAAACCTCGAAAAGGGCTATATCTGACCATCAAAGTCACAATACTCCTCTCCTTTCTTCTTTGTGGGAAAGAAAGACAGAAAGCTCCGACCAGTAGTCGATTACCAGAAACTAAACTCCTTCACGGTCCCTGATCGGTACCCTCTGCCATTAATCCAAGAGCTCATGGACAAAATACGAAATGCCAGGCTCTTCACAAAAATGGACGTACGAGCAGGGTACAACAACATACGATTCCGGGAAGGAGACAAACCCAAAGCAGCGTTCAAAACAAATCTAGGACTGTTTGAACCAACAGTCATGCCCTTCGGACTACGAAATGCCCCCGCAGTCTTTCAAAGAATGATGAACACGCAGTTTGCTGACCTAATAGCAACTGGACAAGTTATCATTTACATGGACGACATACTGGTCGCAACAGAAGACGATGACCAAACGCATCAGGAACTAGTCAACAAAGTCCTGGAATGGCTAGAGAAACTAGATTTGTACCTGAAGCCCAGCAAATGCCTCTTCGAGGTTAGAAGAGTCGAATTCCTCGGCGTAATCCTCCAAGGAGGAACTGTAACCATGGACCCTGTCAAAGTTGCAGGAGTTATGGACTGGGAAGCACCCAAGAATATCCAGGATATACAAAAGTTCCTGGGATTCTGCAACTTTTACAGGCACTTTATCCGAGGATTCTCATCTGTGGCTAGGCCTCTGAATGAACAACTAAAGAAAGGCGCTGCCTGGAAATGGGACGACAAGGAAGAACGAGCTTTCCAGGAACTGAAGAAACGGATATGCGAAGAACTGGTTCTGATGCAACTGGATCAAACCAAACCATTCGAAGTTGAAGTTGACGCCTCAAATTATGCACTAGGGGCCGTTTTGATGCAACGTGATGAGAAAAATGTGCTACACCCAGTAGCTTTCTTCTCCAAGACTGTTACGATTTTCTCCCTCTTCCCTTCTTCTCGCCTCGTATCTTGTGACTCGTATTCGGTGTCAGACTTCCATTGTACTTTTACGATACGATCCGCTTCGATTCGCACCTCGGCTCTTATCTCGCGCCTAGTGCATGACCGTTGCAATGCCCCATGGCGCGACTTCCAGAACCCGCTGACGACTTCTGATCCACGCGTTGTCCCGCGGGATTCCTTTGTTCTCTTTTCATACTTTTCCTTTGTTAGCTCTCTAGGACCCGGATCCTAGGATCGCGCCATATGTTTGTCTCTGACAAACATCGTGTACTAGTATATAAGTCCCATGCTACCTAGCTTGTATGGTAGACTTGACTTCTTGTGTAATACCACACCGCTGTCTGTTCTCACGATCCGATCCCTTGAGTCGCACTTTCGCTTGACTCCCCCATTTTGCTCGCCGTTGCGCTTGAGCCTATTCTTGCTATTACCCTTGTGTCCACAGAGGCCAAGTGGTACTTGTTCATCATCGAACTAAAGTCGTAACTGACTTACTCCTGTCCCGTTACCGTCCGTGACTTAACCGAAGTACACGTCGTACTTAACGCCCCTGTGGTGGCGTTACAAAGACCATGAATGACGCGCAAAGGAATTATGACGTTTACAACCGTGAACTTCTTGCGCTAGTTGAAATGTTCAGACAAGCTCCCAATCTTCGTTAATTAACGCAGAGGTGGCTGCCACATCCACCTCCTTGGGGGAAAATACAATCTTAAATTCGTACGAGTCTTGGATGATTGTGATGAGCTTAATATTAGTCAAAGTATGTGAAACACTCACCAATATGAACCACCAATTTGTTGAGCTTTTGGAAAGCTGAGATTATAGTGGTGATAAGGGCTTGTTGTAAATTTTCTGCCAGTGGAAATTTGATTCAAATTTCATGTATGCTTGGATTTGAACTGCCAAAGTAGACTTCAACCCCAGGGAGTGGCTCCAGGGTTTCAGGGGATGAGACCAAATTATAGTTCGTCATCAATACATGGATAATGGGGCTGGAGGCACAAGAAGGTGTGTGCCAGTGGGTGATTATTGGTGCTAGCAGAAGTACGGGACTTACATGTGCGATTCCAAGCCTTGATGGGGGGATGGGGGCAACGGATATACCCACTCCTTCAAGTTGCTGGATGCCATGTAGCTCGATGGTGCGTAGAGCTAATGTGTGCTCTACCTTGAGCAGAGTGAATGCCGTCCAGGCCATCTGGTACTTCCACTTTCAACGACCGACACTAGTGAGAACTCCGAAAATTTTGTGTATAGATCGCTTGAATGATAGCATCTGTAAACAGATCTATGTACCTTTTGGTATCATCAATCTCATCACAATGTCTTTGAATTGCCGCCGCACAGCGCCAGCCGGCCTTCTTCTCCCACACCGCACCTCCCGGCATCGTAAGGATACGTTCGGCGCTCTGCGCTTCAGTCCACCTACAGCGCTCCGTTCCATGTTCCATTTGTCTCGTCTTGTGTTTTGATTGACTCCACACCTCCTTGACTTGTACCCAATGCCACTGTCTTCAAGTTCTCCTACTTCCACTTTCGACCTTACCCTTTTTCCATGCCAGTGGTAGCTACAGGTTCGCCTGTATTTAAAACCACACCCTTGTTACTGAATACACATACACTAGCTTTGTTTTGCTCTTCTTTACCTCGTCTACCCTGTGTGATTCCCGCAGTCAGGCTACTCGACGGCACCTGGAATACTCGCAAGTCAGACATCTCACCTTCGTCTTCACGCTCTCTTGTCATCTCTGCTTGCATTTGCATCCAAGTTTGCATCCACTGGCACTCTCTCGGTCTTGTTCCCTTGCACCCTCACGGCACCCTGACCCAAATTGCTGCTGCACCAGCACCTTGCCAACGCACACGCTCCGTAAGGTTCCCTCGGGCTCTGGCCCCGAAATCGCCTGTTTTTGCCTGTTTCGGCCATGCTTGCCTACCCCATGCTCACTTACTGAAACCCTCAGCCAAGTCAAGTCGTCGTAGCTTTGTATTCTAGGTTTCAGCTCTTCCACTTTCCCCGGCCTCATACGCTAATACCCGGCCTTAATCACATTTTCTACCTCATCGTTCTCTGCCTTGCCATCGTCTGCTCCTGTATCATTCACTATTGCCGTCCCAACCCCAGACACCTACGCAATGCCACCCGATATCCTTGATGTCCCTGCCTCTGGAGTCTTCCCCGAGCCCACCTTTCATTGCCTCATCCGTCCATCCGTCGATCACCACGAAGTCTTTTCATCCTGTCAACTGTTCTTGTTTCACTTCACCAGCCCCACCAGCCCTTGTCTCTCGTCTTGTTGGCTCTCCCTAGCCACCTTCAAGTCGCCGTTGGAGAACGCGCAGATCATCGTGCCCATCGTCAGACTTGGAGGTGGATTGTTGTGTTGTGTGTCATCGGTTTCGTTTTCTTTTGTCCTAAACAACTGATTGTCTCTTACTCTTGTTCGCGCCCCATATCCCTTTGACTGGATTACTCAAGTTTCACATTCATACCTACGCTGTGCTCGTCCCCTCTATCATTCTTATCACCGCCGTCTCCGTCTCTCTCACTATACTTACGACTTCAACTCGCACCGCGCCGAAACCCAGCCTAAGAGTAAGCTGGCCATTGCCATTGCCATCTGAGCTGCTGCCCTCAGCGCTGCCCTCTCCAGAAGCCTTGCCATCACCTCCTGCATCGTTCAAGCCGCCGACCTCGGACTCTCCTCCCATCGACCAAGTCGCCAACCTTGGCCTACCACACCCTCTTCGTACCAGTCGGATAGCGAGCGACAAACATGACAAAGATCGAACGGTAAGCGACACACATATGGGCTAGGAGGGATAAACGGATCCATCATAGTAGGAGGGTAGTGCACATAGTGGACTGGAGGGGCCAAATATACGCAGTTGCTGGGCCAGTGGAGGAAGCACACAGTGCCGAGAGGGCGACGTTAACTTTGCCAGCTGGGCATAATTTGATAGTAACTACTAGTACGCAGATCACAAAAAGTGTTGACCAAGTCTAGGGACACGACTTACAAGGACTAAATCCTCATCGATAGACGCAGACGTAGCTGCCACATCCACCTCATCACAAGAAAACTCGATGTTAAACGAGAATGAGTCTTGGAGGATTGTGAGCTTAATATTGAGTCAGAATATTGGAAACACTTACCAGCATGGACCACCAATTTGTTCGGCTTCCTGAAGGCCGATATTATAATAGTGTCAAGGGCTTGTCGCAAAGTTTCCGGAAACCTGAAATGGATTTCGTGTACTTTGGGACTTGCACAAACTACGTTAATTGTAACCCCGGGCAATGGCCCCAGAGATTTTGGGACCAAATTATGGTCTATCATTGATTTTTGGACAAAGCGGCCGGACTTGGGGCTGGAAGGAAGCACAAGAAGGGGTAGTCACGGTATAAGTGATTATCGGTACTAGTACGTAAGGACTTGGACTCACTTATGCACTTTCGAGTCTTTCGAGTCTTGACGCAAAGGTGGAGACAGTGGGTTCAGTTGAAATTTCCACTTTCTAAGTGTCATGTAGCTTGGTGGTGGTAGTAGAGGTAAGTGTTGAGCAGAGCGTGAATGCCGTTCACCAGTTACCCACCATCTAGAACTTCCAGTTTTAATGACCGACTAGCAAGAACCTCCGAAAATCTTTTATAGATCACTTGAATATTACATCGATAAACAGATCTATGTCCCTCGGCACTCCCTCAGCTTGGCAACCTCCACGGCTGCATTGCACAAGGGGCTAGCGGAACTGTAGTTTCATATAGGGGGTACAATTTTCTCATAAGGACGAGTTGGAAAGGGGGGGAGGTATTTATGTAAGCAGGCGCCTATCCAAATATGGGATTCCGTTCTCATGCCTACTGAATAAGGTAATCTGCGCAGGGTGTGAAGCAGTACAAGGTATTGCACATGCCTCTGCGGGGTGCGAGATGTTGTATATAGGTCTGCAAACATTGTGGACGCGTCTGTGTCAAGTTTCTAAATCCGCGCGCGAATGCAGCGATATCAGCAATGGAAATCAGATCAATCAGTAGCAGGTAGTCGAAAATGGTTGTGCACGCTTCAGCACAACACGAAACTTTGCATGGGTAATCACTGGGGTTGGGAACGCGTCGGACTTGATTTGCTAAGGCCGCACGCGAATGCGGCACACTCGGGGACACAAGGGAAGAGCTACACTGAGCTCTGAAGGGAGAAGTCTATTACTTTATCCAAGGTGAAGGTGGTAATTACATGGGCCGTATACTAGGGAATGTAGGCTAAGGAAAGAGGGTGGCATCAGATAAACAGGGGAATGGTAAAATGTGGAGGGAAGAATTTAGGATGAGAGATGCAGAGGATTTGGGGGGTGTGAAGCAATGCAAACAGGTGTGCAGGCCTCTGTGGGGCATGAGATATCGCAAGTAAATCCGTGACAATCGCAGGTGTATCAGTGCCGAAGGACAAGGACCGCGCACAAGAGCAGCGAGGTTGGGAATAGAAACAGTGGCAAAACAGTGGAGGTGATCGCAGGTGATCGCAAGCAATCGTGCACGCATCTGCATAACGCGAAACTTTGCGTGAGCGGCTGCCTTGGTCATGAATGCGTTGTGTTTAAGTCTTTAAGCCCGCGTACCAGAGCAACAAGGTTGGGAATAGAAACAGTGAAGGTGGTTGCAGGTGATCACAAGCAGTCACGCACACTTCTGCATAACGCGAAACATCGTATAAGTGGCTGCCTGGCTCGGAAATGTGTCGTGTTCTAGTTGCTAAGGGTGCGCATGAGAGCAGCAAGGTAGGGAATAGAAACAGTGGAAAGTGGTTGCAGGTGATCGCAAGCAGTCGTGCACATTTCTGCATAACACGAAACTCCGTATGAGTGGCTGCCTGGGTCGGGAATGCATGGGGTTCAAGTCGCTAAGGCCGCGCACGAATGCAGCACACTGAGGAACACGACTCAAAGGAATGTGATATGAACTCAGCCCTAGTATTGAATCCCATAGCATTTCTAGGCAATGCTGCTGGCACAGGTCTGTGACTCTGCTCAATGTAATCCCGAAGAGGTATGGAGCGTGGGCTGGACAGGATTAGCGCCCCATAAGCGCTGGTAGACAGAAATCTGCTAACAGCCCGCTATACCCCCCCTTCCCCCCTAACCCAGGTATGGGCGCTTACATTCCCGCAAGCCCCTTGGCGTTGCACACACGACAGGAGGGGTAGGAAGGATTTGGTATCAATGACCTGTGGGCTCCAAATGGGGAGAGTAGGTATCTCAAGAAAGTTCGCATCCAAGTCTGCCAACCTAAGAGGGAAAAAAAAAAAAGTTCCGAGTCCATATGGGGTAGATTTAACCCATTAGACAACAACGAAGGCGATCCTGCACCAAAGAGATCTTATGCAAATCTTTGTTTTGACTTGGGAGGGAGAGGTTGACACCTTTTGGTTATCGTCACCGATCACCGCAACGTCTTTGAATTGCCGCTCATATATCTTGCCTCCGCTTTCCGTTCTCACCCAAGGGATGCTATCACTGAAACCGAACGTTGACACTCTTGTTGACACTGATTCCCTGCAAGATGGCTCCTAGGCCAACAGGTCTCGTGTCCTCGTGCCTTTTTTTTTGACTCCATTTTTGTGCACCCGAGGGCAAATAGATTACCCTACACTTTTAATAAACTACGCCCATGTCTCTCCGCTTCCCGTCCTCGTGCCTTAACCTTTGTCCGCCATGTCCTCTGACCTTCCTCGCCGAAATCGGGTATTTTTGACCTCGGTCCGGCGTCGCGTGACTTGCTGCCATTTCGGATTCGCCTTCTCACGTGGTCGCACCTCGCCATCGATCATCGATCACCGGTCACCACTGGCACTTCTAGCTCTTCCCTCTCTCGTCTCATAACCATCGCTGATCTTCGCCTCACGCCGCCATGGACGCCGACGCCAACCACCTCGCAAATGACTCTAGGCACCCAAAGACAGGCCGCGCGTCCCGGCGCCTCGTTCCATCTTTGTCCACTGATACCCCGCCTTCGTTACATCATGTCACCATTCTCTCTCTTTCATCGCATCGCCCGTACTGCCGTCGACCACCACGGACCTCTGGGCTGTCTCTAGCCACCCTCAAGACACCGTTAGAGATCGCGTGGGTCATCGCACTCACCGTTGGAGGATTTGTATTGTCATGCGTCATCGTCTCTCCAATCCTTTTGTCTCTGATTACCATATGTTTCGGTTCTATTCTTGGTTAACTTCCCTTGTGCCCGTGCCCATATTCTTTTGTCTCGACTATTCGTGTCCGTTCGCCGTCTTTGTACCCGCCATACTCTAGTCAGCATTCTCTCTTACTCCCTCATACTTTCCCCTCTGTTCCCCACTGTCTCCCTCATACTTTCGACTTGGTTTGGGAATGCGTCGTATATGGCTCGCATGTATTTAACCCAGTGTTCTTAGCTCAAATTGTGTTTTCTCCCTCTCTTCTCTATCAGCCTGATCTCTCGGTTCGAGTCAGGCCCGCCGCTCAGGCACTGCTACTCAGATCGCTCGTTATCGTTTTGCCCCGTCTCGCCGCTTCGGATGGCATCATTCTCTCTCGCGTCTCCTCACTTGTTCTCGCCCGTTCTTTCCCTTGTCCCGTCGAGGCATTTGCTGACGCGATCGAACTTGGCTTTTCATCTGTAACCCTGCGTGGAATCCCACTCCGCCTTCGAACTCACACGGACTCGGCTCCGTACAGCGTCGTCATCTCATGTCAACTCGCTTTGGCCGTCGAATGCCTCAGCCATGCCACCCCTGTGTCTCTGGTAAGAGCACAGTTTACTTTCCGCAATACTTTTAACTAATCATTTTGTAACGTTAGTGCGCGTGCTGTGATATCACCCTTCAAAATTGGCTCCCATTGTCTCTGCGCTTCAGTCCACCTACAGTACTCCCTCGTTCCGCGTTCCGTTCGTCCCATCTCATGTTTTGATCGACTCCGTGCCTCCTTAACTCGTACCCGATGCCACCATCTCCTACTTCCACTTTTTACCTTGCCCCTTTTCTGTGGTAGCTATGACCCAGGGTTCGCCTGTATTTAAAACCATACCTTATCACTGAATACATTAACATTGTTTTACTCTTCTTTACCTCGTTCACCCTGTGTGATTCCTGCAGTCAGGCTACTCAACGGCATCCGGAATGCTCGCAAGTAGGACAACTCCTGATCGGCCGGATCCCTCCTTCGTCGTCACTTGTCCACTTGCGTTCACATCCCCCCAGTCTTGTTCTCACTCGCATCTCACGGAACCCCGACCCGATCACTGTTGCGCTGGCATCTTGCACCTTCGGATCAGATTACTATGATCGGATCTCAGTTTCATCTCTAACCCGCGGAATCCTCTCTGCCTTTGGCCATAAACCGTTACATTTACTCCACAAAATAAATAAAAGTTAAAACGCGATTTCGTGTGCATGATGATCTGCATACTTGTTTACATAGAAAAGTCGGAATGCGTAAAGGGAGTCATGGTGCGTGAAGGTTCTGGGAAGTCTCTGAGTCCCTGCTACGCCAATAAGGTGTGCTGAACGGAGAATCATATCGACATGTATTACCGAACACAACCGTCGTTGCCTCGCATCAAACTCGGGCTTTACCCCCCAAAGGCCTGTTTCTTCGCATGGAGAGTCACCATAAGTAGAAAACCACTGCACAAGTGCGCAGGGGTATACAGTATCCCGAAAGCTGAATGAAAAGAAGAGGTTTACGCGTGCGACCGAGAGTCCCGAAAAGCCATCCAATTTGGAATCCCTCTCGATGTAGACGCAGTCATAACGACCAGGGCCTTTCTTCCACGATGGAGTTGCATGGATGAATTCGCGGTGCATGCCACCGATTCCTGAGAGGTCACTGGGAGCATGATATGTACACGCAGCAGAATGAAAAACCTTGATACAAAGGGCACTTGAGACCATGGGACACAAATGGAGCGGAGCATCCATGCCACACACTTCTGCCTCAGGATGGAGTTGGTCATACAGGAAACGGCGAATGTATTCGAGGAGTTGTGGTTGATCGACATAACCAGCAAGTCTATCAATGGTCTTGGGATAGCCTCGAGCTAAATCGTGTCAATACTATACATTTGCACATCGTATATTTGCTTACCAGGGTTACGGGCAAGCTGTACATCCCCCGTGGAAGTAATCCCGGCAGCAGCTTCAACATCGCCTTCGCCACCCGTGGGCCTCGGAGGGTCAATAGCGATACTAGATGTTAGCAGTGGACCCTCCAGAATCCCACGTGCTCCCAGATCGACGCGGGTTGCTGCAAGCTTGTCCAAACGCTGATTTGTTAACAACATTTGTCCAAGCGGTTCATTGCGGCTTGAGCGACGCCAAGGCTCTTTGACTGCTTTGATGTGTTTGGACTCAGTGATTGACGAACAGAGCCCATTCGGGGCACCAAATTGTTGGATGAGGAAGCAGTAATGGGAAACGGAGTGTTGACGTGGCAATGAGAAGTCATCTCGTACACCTGTGTCCACAAAGATCTCACGCTCCTGATGGAAACGAGCCACAGCCATGTCAATTTGATCCAATGTGTCTTCATCGAGCTGTGATCGTCGGGCAAGATAGCAGAATTCCATGAATGCTGCAATTGCTCGAACCATCTGGGGAGGGACGTAACCCACAATAGCTGGCAGATAAACCTACACACGATCAGAGTTGACCCAGTAAGTAATCGAAGTCAAAGACGGACCTTCATCAGAGCCTTTGAGTCATCACCTGTCCATTGTTTGAAACCACGGCCCTCGGGGAATCATCGGAGACCCGGAAACGAAGGCACCACAGCAATCCTAAATGAGGGATTTCCCAGATAGGTATTCCAAATCAGTTGTTTGATTTGGTTGTGAGGGCCACGCACCGCTGGTCTATGTCAGCAAGTCTCTCCTTTGCACCGGCCTTTCTGTGAACAATATAGAGGTAGTCGGTTACCCATTCAACCAGGTGGTCCTTGAATGTACCCTTGATGACTTGATGGAGGAGGTCTGGTGATAGAAGTTCGTGAATGTTGGCTCGCGGAAAATGAGTTGTGAAGGGCTGGTGGACAATGAGAACGCATGCCCTGTCCTAGTAGGCAGAGGCTACGGGTCACGCACCGTAACATCATCGATGATGCCGTATCCGTCCCATATAATTCTGGGCTCACCCTCAAAAGCCTCTTTCAACAGCCTGGTATGAGTGTGTGACCGGAATGTTTTTGTCGGGTCATAATCAAAATTACTTGGTCGAGCCGTACATCTGATCAAAGTGAGCCTGTGAACAGTATAAAGAGCAGGAAACTTACTTTGGGCATTACCCGGATACAACGCATGCCAAAAGGACTTGCTCGGGGTAATCGGCAATGTAGGGACCCAACCCATAAATAACGCGTCTAAAATAACCATCCCCACATCGTGTAATCCGTGGCTTGGTCATCCATGGTTCGAGAGAGCACAGGATGCGTGTAAGGGATGTATGGAACAGCTGACGTTGAAATTTGCGGAACTCAGAGCTGTCCTCATGTTGCTTGTCGGCTGGTAAAGGTCTTGGTCAATTTGGCACGAGCTTAAAAAACATTGCGTACTAGTAAATTCCCACTCTTTGGAATTGCAAGGAACCCCACAAGGCTGACAGCATTTCGATGTGCTCTCCTCACATGGTTCTGGACATTCCCAATTGAGGCGTACAACGGATAGTACTCATTGTGGCCCGTTGCTACAGAAACTGTAGTTTTGTCGCTTCCGAGGATCACAGGTACAAATGTAGATCCATGCGTCTCTGGATCTTTCGAAATGATGTCCTATTGTCCCGTGGAATTAGCTTAGTGACCAGATCAGGGCGAAATAACATACTGCCTGGCCCCATGCCCAATTACCAGACATGAAATTTGAGTACTGACGTTTTCCTGCCCTGCTAAACATTCGCTTGGGTGCATAGTCCACCTCGAGCGCATAATCCTTGTTCGCTATCTGTGCCTCCACAACCTTGAGAGGGTCTCGAAACCAGACCTCGTATGACTTCCTCTTCCATGGTGGAACTGAATTACCCGTGATATCTCCGTCAAATTCCACTGAGAAAGCTTGCCAAGCTACACCACCTATCTCCGTGCTATCAATTGTATTGTAAAGATCCTGAGCACTGGAAAAGGGTGGTCCATAAGTAGGGTCGATCTCGTAAATCTGTTGATATGTGGCCCATATGTCCATTAAATCGGAAATCTTGGCCCCAGCCATCTGAACTCGCCGAAACAAAAAGTCAGCCAACTCAAACTCAGCACGTGATGAGTATGGGAAGAAATCGTCATCAGCGCGTGGTTCCTCGGGAGTTGGGGGGGTACCATTAGGTAGATCATAACCCTCTGCATCACAAGGCTGTCCTGTACGTGCCAACAATCAGTGAAACAGCAGTTTAGAGCTATTGAAGGGTCAAACCATCAAGATATGGGTGTACCCGATACCTTACACCTCTTCCATTTGTTGTCCACTGATATCGGCGCGCAGAGCCAGGAGTAGTGCTTTCCTGGCCCGGCTCAGCTCGAGGATTTGGGTCACGGCCCGGCTTTTGGTGGCCCAAGGCCTCACGAGTCACAACGTGAAGCCAGAGCCAAATCCCGCGGCCCATGAGGGCTTAGGCCTGAGGTGGCCAGTGGACCAACGGCTTAGGCCTGAGGCGGCCAGCAAGCCACGGCTTCACAATAACCAGCGTATATTATATTCAAACGAGTTAGCGTGAACAGCAAGACGCCGAGAACAAGTTAAAAGACAATGTAACTACTCTAGAGACCCAGTTACATCTATTTCCGAGTCATTCCCACTAACCTCAATAACATCGTCATCGCCGTTAGATGCCCCCTCCCAAGACAAGTCGTTTCCATCACTGGCATCTACAACCTCTATTGCAGTGATGTCCTGGTTTGCGAGCTGCTTGTCTGCGCGCTCGAGCTCGGCTTCTTCTTCGGCAATGGTGGGGACATCCCTCAGCATGAGGTCTTGGTGGATGAGTGACTTGAGGCACTGTAAGGCCTCAACGATATCGGTGTCAACGCCGTCAAGGCAGTTGCGCAGCTTGGATATTGTGATTCTGGCTGATGAGAACGCCCTTTCGCTAGAGACAGATGAGGCCATGACTGCTAGGTAGTCACAAGCGAGCGACTGCCATGTCGGGTAGTGGCCTCCATACAACTAGAGTATTTGTATTTGAGTCACAGTCAGGAAATAAACATAATATACATACCCCCCACCAGCAAGCTACCCCGCCATCATCTGGCACAATCTCGCGCGTGTTGAGATAGAGGCTCCACTCGTCGAGCCAACCGTTGGCTGTACTGACTTGCTGGTCGCCATCATCATCATCAGATGAGTCGGTATCGTAGATGTTCTGCTGGCGGCGGCCACATTTG
The DNA here is from genome assembly GCA_021527775.1 of Lactarius sanguifluus. Classification (NCBI taxonomy): domain Eukaryota; kingdom Fungi; phylum Basidiomycota; class Agaricomycetes; order Russulales; family Russulaceae; genus Lactarius; species Lactarius sanguifluus. Next base: position 57,830 of record JAKEYF010000243.1, read on the forward strand.
GTAGATGATGCCGTCTTGCGAATGCATGTGGCCCGAGGTTTCTTGTTCTGCTCGTCGAAGCGCTTGATGAACTGAAGTTCATGTCATAATGTGTAGGAACAAAAATAGTGATGAATGACTTACATGTTCATGGACAATGTCTTCAACCTCTGTGATGAGGTCCGCTGGCCAGTGCTTTGCGAAATGTCCCATCTTCATCTTAGGATTGAGGACTGTGTTGTAGTACTCTGGTCAGTATGTGAGCGGGACAGTAATAGATCAACACCTACCCATAGCCATGATATGAGCATCGGAGGCCGCGGAACGCTGGTAATATTCATCGAGTTTGTCCATTCCTGCATCAAGAGCTGGCTTGAGGGATAAATAGCGGGGCTTGCTGGCAGCTTTCTCCCACGCCGCGTGCAGCTTCTCCAATGCCGGGAGCGAGTTTTGAAGCGTTGGTGTTGAAGAGGAAGAGAAAGCTTGCTGGGCGTCATCTGCATGCTGAAGTAAAGCCGGGCATCAGCAGTATTCGAACGCGTAGTAGTGGACAAACTTACCTGGAGAAGATTACAGAATAGACCTACCCGTGTCCATTCTTCTTGATCCAGGGTGAACGCAGATATCTTCTGCCGCTTGTCTGCGTTCTTTTCATTGTGCTTGAGTTCCGTAATGAAGTCGGCAATCGCCTGTGCAACAGTAGACTAGCAGTAAGAAAGTGAAAACTACAAAAACAAATAGAACATATACTTACCTCTTGTCGCGACTCAGCGTGACTGAGCATGATGAAAGTCGAGCTCCACCGTACCTTCATGTTGAGGAGGAGTTGAAGGGGTGGTAAGCCGAGTTTGCGCTGGACAGCCTTGAAGGTTTCTTTACGTTGAGCTGATGAGCGTGCCTTCACACAGATGGCACGAATAAGGCCAATCTTGTCACGATCGATCGCTTCGAGGTCTTTGGGAATGTGATCGTTGTCCATGTCACCGTTGTAGAACTTCGACTTGCTGCGAGTTGAGATCAGCGCTTGTGTGGCCAAGTTGATTATATGCGCAAGACACCTGCAGGAACAGGTGTAAGGGTTACGATGTGGCGCCTAGATACAAGTTGGACATACCTGATGTGTCGACGTTTGGTGTTGAAAGAGGATCCTGTCTTGAGCTCGCAACAGCGCGCAAATTCTTGCATCATAGTGTCGTTGTTCTTTGCGTTGTCGCAGGTGATGTGCCCGACCTAGGAATCGAATAGTGTGTCAGTAGAGGCGCTGCAGCGTTCAGATATCTTACTTTGGGTACAATCCGAAGGTGGTCGCATACCCGATATAATGCTTGGCCGAGACGCACACCATTGTGAGCTGAGTTCATTTGAACAAAACCAATTAACGCTTGCTCAACGGCCCACTCCCCGGTTGCCCGTTCTTCAATCCAGTGGCCAGTGACAGCAAAATATGCATCAGTATTGCTAGCCTGCCATGCATCACATGTCAGGCTGACTTCGCCAGTCACAGTGGGGCCCTACAAGTGAACATGATAGAATGTCAGTGAACTTGAACGTGAAAAGAAAAAATAAAAATAAAAATAAAAAGTCACATTGAGGCGATCCCGCAGCGAGCACAGCTGCTGCTTGAACATCTTGATAACTTGCGCCCTTGACTGCTTGGGTGATGGGAGTCGAATGCTCCGGTTTGCTCGAGATGCAATATCGAGCATTTTCGTGAAGGCGGGGTGCTTAAATACTTGAATCGGCTGTAAAGTTTCAATATCAGCACGCGCGAGAGAAAATGACTGAGTACATACCTGATCGGTTGCGATCATCCACTCGAGGGCAGCAGTCTGGAGGGCCTTTTCGCTGAATGGAATCGGCTTCGTAGTCGGGTCTTCGGGGCCAAAGTGATCAATGACCAAGGATTGGCGATCCTTTTCGACGCGTTTGCGCTTCTTGGAGTCTTCAGGAAGCATCAAGTTGAAACGATTTGAGTCACACCACTTCCTATAGCGACGCTAAGGCACGAATGTGAAAGGGTTGAGCTTTGAAAACAATAAGAAAAACATGAGACACACCGGATGTACTGCCGCAGCGTGGCGGCGAAGAGTGGAGTGCTCATTTGTCAGGAGTTTCTCCTGCTTGGGACATCCAAGGCCTTGCCTATGGAACGCGTCTGAGTCAGTGCCATGGAAATCCAACCGAATAAAAATATGCTCATGTGCATAACTTGCACAACATGCGCCCCTTCTCTTGACCAGGAACAGGAGGCGTCGCAGAAAAGAACTGTTTGATGTCAGCCATTGGGTCGGTTTTGTTCAGCCGTTCGTGTTCGAGATCGTCAACATCATCGATTGAGATGATGGAGATGTCTGCTTGCAGCCTGATTGCTTGGCCAGTGGTAGTCTTCAACTTCTTCGCTGCTGGAGCATCGTTGGGGACATCGGTCGTATTGCCGTCGTCGCCTTGGTCATCACCAACAGCAGGCGGAACGGCGCGAGGGTGCTTAGTCATCCGAGCTGAAATGGGATCAGGTGATGGGCCTGATGTGCCCACATCCAAACCCGTGGGCATTGACTCAGAGACGGGCAATAAGGGAGCCTGAGTGGGTGCGGCAGCCAAGCTCGCAGATGCAACAGCCCTGCGATGTGATGTCAGTTCCAAACTACCTGCGTTTTCTGTGGACAACTTTGCCGTGGGCTGAATTTTGCGGGTGGGTCGGGGCGACAAACGATGTGACATGGTCTATCTGGGGAAAAAAAAAAAACTTTGATTCTTGTACTCAAATACAGCCATCATAGCCATCACTGGCACTAGGGACCCTCAGCTGAGTTGAGATGTACAGTATGAGCGGATCACTGTCTGAATACGCGTGAATCAATCCAAGAAATGGTGTTCAAGTTTGGGTTTAGTGGATGTTGTGAGAAGTGAGTGGCTGAGCGGTGACGGCCCAAAAAGGAAGCCTGGGCCATGGGCCATGCAAGTAGTGATTGGCACGGGTTTACCCACGTAAATCACGTGGGTAAACCCGTGCCAATAGCTACATGCAAGCGGCCTTCCAAATTTGAAGCCTGAGCCATGGGCCGCTCCGGGCCTCTCTTTGGCCCAGCCTGGTCCAGCTCCTGAAGTACCAGCTTAGGCTGGCTTCCGGCCTATGAGCCGGGCCGGGAAAGCACTAGCCAGGAGTGACTGGATGTGAATTTCGGCCAGGATTTTCAGGTGTGTGAGGGGCAGGGGACACAAGAGGAGGTGTCGGTGTCCACGGTGGCCCTATGGTCGGATTTGGGGAAGGTGCAGAGGCATGACGATTTGCTGGGTTTTGAGAACAAACAGCACGGTGTTGAGTGAGTCCACCTGCTGAACGGCAGTACAGGCCACACTTATATGGGCAAGGGAAAACTCGAGCATTGTATGACAATCGTTTCTTCATTGACTCCAAGTCAGAGCAGATGTAAGTGTGGTTGGAGTAGTACTATACGGTGCGCTAGGCCTAAAATTAAATTCACCAGTAACTGTGCAGTTTTTCCAGCATAATCAGCCACAAATCATGCCATCGGGCAGGGGGATCAACACTCACCAATAATCGTCAAAAATTTCGGAGTTGCTTCTCTCTTTACCCCCAACTTGAATCATGGCCGATCGTGTTACTCGAGCCTCAAATGCCAATGCTCATCCAGGTATGATTGACCGTGGGCACAAGCGTCGGAGCACACAGGCAGTCGAAGAGGACAAACAGGAAAAAGCAGCAGCAAAGGTACGGGCCAAGAAGCTGAAAGCCACTAAGATACAAGGAGTCACCGAGTTTGAGAAGGCAGAGAAACAGAAAACCAGAGATATGGACCAACAAGCAAACAACCCCATCGATAAAATGTCACAGCCCAAAGCAAAGCGAACCAGAAACCTGCCTGAAACAGTCAATAATGGTACTATTATTGTAATTCTACACCGTGCCAACTACTTACTGACAATGCTCAGACCTTGGCTCTGAACACGAAGAAGAGACCCCAGCAAAAAAACTGAGGACTCGGAAGAGCACCGCCAACACCTTGGCCACAAGTCAAAGTGATGCAGATTATTGCTTTGCAAAAAAGACAGCGCTGATCTGAAACAGACCTAGAGACGGGATCGGGCACACAAGAGATGAGAGTTGATGGTCTTGAAGGGCCTGGAAAACGTGAGCAGAGTTTTTGTTATGGGAAACAAGACACTTACAGATGTCACCAGGGGCAATGTTTGAGGACGACGACCCAAAGTTTGCCAGACTTCATCTTGGGGAATCCAAGTCAAGTGGGAGCAAGTACAAGGCACCAGGCAGTAATGACTCCAAGTCTGAGTCCGAGTCCGATACAGAGCTTGATGAGGGGCCTGAACTTGAGGGCGATGAACCAGATACAAATATCCAGTTGAAAGCTGGTAAGAAACAGAAGAAGGGACAAATTGCTCGGGACCAAATCGGCACAGCAGTTGTAGCGGTGCGACTGCCGCGCTACGCCAAGTCAAGTGAAAGCTAAAGTGAACCGCAACGGTGAGCACACCCAACTCGGCGCGGAGACAAGTCACGCGCCAACGTACAGTCACTGTGGAGATACAAACGCGTGGAGTCTTTATACAAGAACTCAAGTCTGCGGTGATCACACAGTGGCACGTCTGAGTGGAGAACCAAGAGGACAAGTTAACATTGGAGATGTAAGGAAGTACAAGGGGAATACGCACCTGAGTGGAGAACCAAGAGGACAAGTTGGTTCCACTCAGGACGCTACAGGGAAGCTTATATACTACTGCGGCTGAGTCTTAAACTGAGTTCGAACACTATTACTAAGTGTACAGTAAGGTCCTATGACTCAGGAGCTGACGCGTCGTGTCTATTAATAGCGTTATCTATGGTGCTGACGTGGCACTCTGTCATAACGCTTACGAGCGGCTCCACTTGCTGAGTAAAACCTAATACAGCGAGTAAGCGTAAACTACTAAGCACGTTCTAGATCCTTCTAGTCCCTTCTATCCTTATCGTCCAATCATATGAGTCCGTACTAATGAGGGATACTAATCCCACGATCACGTGCACATGGTGGCAAACACATGTGACTAACGAGTACCTCTGTACTTCGGCCCTTCATATCTTCCCCGAATAAATCCGTATAAATACAGAAAAATAGGGAAAATAATACGCGTCCATGACATCACCCCCCTTCTTAAGGGTCGACGTCCGCGTTGGCCTCTGTGTACATGTGAGGAGACTGCCAAGGCAAGGACGCGTAAATGAGAGCTGCTATTTTTCTAGGTGCGCCCGGGTTTAAAGAGTGGAACTCTTTAAGCTTTTCCGGGGCATGCGCTAGGTTCTTAGCAGGTTCCCAAGTGTCCTCGCCTTCTCCGTAGCCCTTCCAGCGAACTAGGTACTTGAGAGTACGACCGAAGAGTTTTGAGTCTCTTATGTGGTCTACTTCGTACTCTTCTTCCCCTTCAACTGTGACGGGTTCAGGTGGAGGTGGCAAAAGCCCGTTAACTTCGTTTCCCTTGTAAGGGGAGAGGCGGTCTACATGAAATACATCATGGATCCGTAATGCAGGGGGGAGTGCAAGCTTGTAGTCGACGTCACTTCTAACTTCAGTGACTTCAAACGGGCCTAATTGCTTAGGGCCTAGTTTGGACGACTGCTGATGTATCTTTATCTGCTTAGCTTGTAGCCAGACTTTATCCCCGACGTTAAAGGCGTGTGGCTTGTGCCTTTGTTCAACGTCCGTCTGCATTCGCCGTTTACTTTGGCGTAGAGCTGCCTCTGCATCCTTACGTGTAGAAACTAAGTGTTGAAGACGCTTATCTAGCATTGGAATACCAGTTGGCCTGCCAGCAGGAATCGTGAAATCCGGCGTGTAGCCGTACAGTAGCTCGAACGGGGTATGACCCGTTGCAGAGTTGAGCCTACTGTTGATTACGAATTCTGCCGTAGGGAGCAGGTCCGCCCAATCATCCTGCCTCTTACTAATGAACAAGCGCAAGTAGACTTCTACTTCTTGATTTTTGCGCTCTACCTGTCCATTAGCTTGAGGGTGATAGGCTGTAGTAAGACCTGCGTCTATTCCTAGTCGCTTGTACAGTGCCCGCATGCTCCTTGCAGCAAACTGGGGTCCTCGATCACTGATGATCTTTCGAGGGATCCCATGCAAGGGGAAGACTTGTTCAAAGTAGATGGATGCTACCCCATCAGCCGTAATCTGAGAAGTCACTGGAAATAGATGGATCTGCTTTGTGTAGTGATCCACTATGTTAAGGATCATATCCTTTCCACGTGACATAGGCAGAGGGCCGATTAAATCGATCCCAATTAGCTGCCATGGACCCTCAGGTACTTCTTGCGGCTGAATCGTTGCTTTGGGGTGCAGATCTTTGCGATAGCGTTGGCATCGATCGCAACCTTCTACGTATGAACCTATGAAGCCTGCCATGCGTGGCCACCAATAGTAGCGACTAACTAGCTCTATGGTTCCGTTTTTACCGGGATGTCCTGCGATCGTCGTATCGTGGCATGACTTTACCACATCCCTTCTAAGGGCGCGATCGTTTGGGACATATAACTTTCCGCGGTGATAAACGAAACCGTCTTCTTCTTCCCACAGCGCAACTCCATCCGTAAGAGCCTTTGGAGCGGTCTTTTGTAAACTTTTAAGACCCTCTATAACTTCGGCTTCTTTAATGGATGCGAGTTTGATGCGGCTGCCAAGGGAGTCCACTTCTGGGCGGAAGTGTGCTTGGGCGGCATTGAGGAAATGCTTAGGTTGTAAAACCTGAACCTGGCGGTTATCCTCGTTGTCCCTGACGTGGTCTTTGGAAAATCTACTGAGAGCATCGGCTTGCATGGAGTCTCCTTTCTTGTAAGTGATTTTAAAGGCGAAGCGACTTAAATATAACGCCCAGCGTGCTTGCCGGCGATTTAAGTCCTTCATACTGGCCCACCACTCCATATTCTTATGGTCGGTGATCACTTCAAAGGAGATGCCTTCGAGGAAATGTCTCCAGTCCTCTAAGGCGCGGATTAAGCCTAGCATTTCTCTAGTCGTAGATTTCGTAGTTGCGTTCTTCTTTGCTCATTGACTCTGAGCGATACGCAACGGGGTGCCAAAGACCGTCTGGGTACTTCTGAGTAAGTATCCCGCCAGTAGCAAATCCTGAAGCATCTGTTTCGACGCGTGTAGGGAGGTTTGGATCGTACACCTTTAGAATAGGTTCTTGAACGAAACGTCCCTTAAGATCGTCGAAAGCTTTCTGCTGTTCAGAATGCCAGTGCCATGGAGTATCCTTCTTCGTGAGGTCATGTAAGGGTCGGGCGATAGCCGCGAAGTCCTTAATGAACCTACGATAGAAGTTGGCGAACCCAACGAATGCTCTGACTTCTTTGAGATTCGTGGGCGTAGGCCACTCCCTTACTGCAGAGACCTTGCCAGGGTCCATCTGCACTTCTCCAGGACGGATAATCATCCCTAAGTACTCCATTTCACGTTTCTCGAAATCGCATTTCTCAGGCTTTGAGATAGAGATCGTAGTCTTCGAGCCTTTTGAGCACCTCGCGTACTATTTTGCGATGGTGGTTAAGGTCTCGACTATAGATGAGGATATCATCCATATAGACTGCGACTTCTCCTTCTGCGATGAGATCCGCGAATATTGCGTTCATGAGGGCTTGGAAGGTTGCGGGGCTGTTGGTCATGCCAAAGTACATTACTTTTGGCTCAAACAGTCCGCGGTTGGTGACGATAGCACCCTTCCATTCGTCTCCTTCTCGGATTCGAATATTGTGATAGCCCCATCTAACGTCAAACTTTGTGAAGTACTCTGCTCCTTTCAACCGGTTGATGATGTCAGCTGCGAGTGGAAGTGGATATCGGTTCTTAATGGTGATTTTATTAAGACGACGATAATCCTGCACTAGACGGAGCTTTCCGTCTTTCTTTTTGATAAAGAATACTGGGGAGGCCATCGGTGACTTAGATGGTACCAGATATCCTTTAGCAATGTGCTCTTGCAGGAATTTGTCGAGTTCCACTTGCTCGCTAGGTGACATGGGGTACGTCTTGATCTTCCAGTGCTTGACTGCATCTGGCTCAAGATCTATGGCGTGGTCCCACGGTTGATGCTCAGGGAGCCTCTGGGATTCTTCCTCAGAGAAGACTTTCGCGAAGTCACGATAGTGCTCTGGCACCATTTCTTCGAATGTTTTCTTTGGCTTGGCTACAGTAGCTTTTTCGGCTATCTGCTGACTATACGTAAAGCCTGCCAAACAGAAAACTTCGTCTTGGGCCGTATCTAGCACTTTCTCCGCAAGGAGACGGCGGCGTTCCATACGGTTCGCCATAATGCGCGTCACCTCTATCTCAAGTTCCGGTGGCGCTTTTTCAGCGGTGGAATTGAGACGCATTGTGCCTTCCTGCCAATCTATGTCCGGGTTCCGTAATCTAAGCCATGGTAGTCCCAAAATGACGTTCTCAGGGCCAAGGGAAGTGACTAAGAAGTCATGACTTTCTTCCGTTGGTCCAACTTGGAGATTAAGTCGAACTTTGTGGGTGATACTACCGGCTTCGTTGAGTGTCCCGTCTATGTTATAGAGGATGATGGGATTCTCAAGAGGAACCTGGAACATCTTGTGGCGGTCAGCGTACTTTTTGTCGAGGAACAACGAAGTTGCCCCCGAGTCTACCATTGCTGCTACTTTTACAGTACGATGACGTCCTTTTAAATACACAGAAATATGAAAATGTGATTTTTTATCTTTTGTTTCGGGAATAATAGTTGAAGACAGTGCTGCATCAGAAATCATCACGTGCGGCGCTGCTTCGAGAAAGGGTGGAGCAACAGGAACACTACATATATTGTTCATCTCCGAGGCAGATGTAGATGTGGAGGGGCCGAGAAGACAAGAAACGGAACCGACACTACTATCTAACTTACAGGTAGAGGAATTGATTGTATGAATTACAGGAGATAAGTCCGAAACGAGGCGAGAGCGTAAACATATGGTACAACTACAGGAAGCCGAGTCATCTACTGTAAATAAGGGGCCAGACGCAGCTCTGCTGGTCCCTTGCACTAAAAAGCCGCCTTGAGCGATTCAATCTGCTCTTGCTGCTTTTTCACCATCTCCATCAATTTGGCTACGTCTACCTGTGACGTCTTGGCCGGAGAGGTGCTTGAACTTGAGGAGGCGGATGCTACCGCAGTATTCGAAGAGGATGGTGGACTAGGGGAGTCCGTTGCTGCAGCCTTGGCTTTAGCTGGTTTCCCCATTTTCTTGGTCATGCAGACGGGTGCACGGTGGCCGACTCTTTGGCACCAGTTGCACACGTCCCGTTCGTGGTTTCCATCCTTCTTCGAGTGTTCTGTTGACCCACACCTGTAACACTTCCCCTTCATCCACGTCTGGTACTCTGCTCTAGTCTTTAAGTTATCAGCCTGCCCCGGTTTCTTGCCTTGCTGACGCGTGGCGTCCACTTGCATGGCATCGGGGTGGGCCGATGTAGGTGCGATGCGGGAGCTTTCACCCCCCTTCTCTGCTTTCCGAGCTCGCATACGTTGATCGATGTCTTGCGAGGCCTTTCGCAGGTCTTTATAGCTTAGAGCGATTTTCCCCGTGAATGCGAGGATGTCCTTGATTTCCTCAGAGAGGCCATCATAGAACCGGGTGCACAGGTCTTCTTCAGACCACTTCGTCTGTCCGGCGTACTGGTCGAACAGGGATATGTACTGGGTCACCTCCTTGCGACCTTGTTTTGTCTTTTTGAGCGCTTCTCGCGCTAAGTCTGTGGTGTCCCGCGGACTAAACCTGAGGTTAAAAGCCTTGATGAAACCGGCAAAGGTTCCACCGAATGGCGATCCACCTTGATTTGCCTCTTCCAGATATGGAAGGGCCCAGGTTTTCGCGTCCCCTTCCATAAGGTTGAGGGCGGCCGCGGTCCATCGACCTTCGTCAATGTACCACCTCTTGTCTGCATCGTTCCAGGTGTTCATTGCATCCCCCACGGAGCCGGCCCAGTTATGGTAAGCGGCAAGGAAATGACGGGCTTCTGTAGAGTCGCCTTTCCCGTCCCAAGGCTTTTGGGCGGGCCACTATGTCCTTTTTATTACCATTGGAGTGGGGTCGTGTGGCGTGGGATGCGCCGACTTGCCTGCGTGAGATCCTTGACCTCCTGGGCTATTACGCCCATGGCCAAGCTGAGTTGATGGATGAGGTCCAGACAATTCTGGACTGTGGGAGGAGCGGGTGCAGAACCCGAGGCGGCTGCGGATGTGGATGCTGTGGGGTCGGCCATTGCGTCTAGTTGGGCCTGTCTCTCTTTTCTCTCTACCTTCTTCTTGTGCCTTTCGATAATTCTCTAGGAGAATTAGTTGTTCGTCAGGCGAGATCTCGTCCCAGTCAACTACCTGAAGAAGCGAAGGCTTTTTCACTCTTCGTGAGGGGAGGGAGCGCGAATTTGGAGTGAACTCCGCTGAGGATACTGAGCTTGAGCCTGCTTGGCTTTCTGCCGACCGCTGGGAGCCACTGTGAGGTGGTGAGGGAGAGGGAGGGGGAGAGAGGCGTGGGACTAGGTCTGCTGCGAATGCGACCAACTGGGGAACGGTATATCCGGTTCCGTTAACTTCACCGCCTAGGCCGTAAATTTCTAGAAGGCCGTAGTGATAGCTGGGGACCGAATAGATAGCCTGCACGTATTGTTCGGCTAGGTTACGAGGGGGCAGTTCTAACTGGAATCCCTGGTAACGGATGTTGACACCGTCTTCGTCTATGAAGCTTTCGCCTGACTGGGCGAGGGTTTCTTGGGAGGAGGAGTGTGCGGAATGGAATGAAGCTGACGACGACCCGTGTGATAAAGATGGGGAAGGAGCACGCTCGTTGGTGTTCTGAGGTGTGCTCAGTACGTGAAGCGATGCCGAAGCAGAGGCTTGATTACTAGGGGGCGTCGGGATTGGTGGAATGGAAGCTTGTCTCCTCCTAAAGAGATGACGGAGTCGGGCACGAACGTTCGCAAATATGCGAGGCAGGATGAAAAATGGAAGGAGATGGATTTATGACGACTGGATACAACGAGCGCGAAACGCTAACTCGAGGATGCGTGGAATGCCCTATCAAGCGAGACCAATACACAGTGATTGTTTCACACTGCGCGAGGCTGCGGCGATAAAGGGACACTCAGGAATAGGGGTAGGGATATGTGTAGAGCCACAAGGCTGTCTGCCTCAGTCTTCTCGACCTGTTGGCTGCCTCTCACGCCGAAGCGCTCTCAAACTTTTCTGTTTACTACGCGTACAGCTGTCGCAGGCTAGGCCTGGCTGGCTCAACGTCTAACTGCAGCTTATCTGGCGTGGTGACCAGTTCTGCAGCCAGTACCCAGATGTCGAACTGTGACCAGATACGACAAATAAAGGCAAGCACAATCTATGCCGATTTTACGGACACTAGAGTTGTACCACGAATGCACAGATTCTGCTTACGGAGGTCCACAGGCAAAGAGTGAGGTGGATAACACAAGGGACTGATGGTCGTCAACCACCTAGAGGGAAAGATGATAAAAGGAAGTAAGACTGGCGGGTGGGTAACCCGAGAGTGTGAAAGAGGAACTTGTCCTAATGTAGCGGTGCGACTGCCGCGCTACGCCAAGTCAAGTGAAAGCTAAAGTGAACCGCAACGGTGAGCACACCCAACTCGGCGCGGAGACAAGTCACGCGCCAACGTACAGTCACTGTGGAGATACAGACGCGTGGAGTCTTTATACAAGAACTCAAGTCTGAGGTGATCACACAGTGGCACGTCTGAGTGGAGAACCAAGAGGACAAGTTAACATTGGAGATGTAAGGAAGTACAAGGGAATACGCACCTGAGTGGAGAACCAAGAGGACAAGTTGGTTCCACTCAGGACGCTACAGGGAAGCTTATATACCTACTGCGGCTGAGTCTTAAACTGAGTTCGAACACTATTACTAAGTGTACAGTAAGGTCCTATGACTCAGGAGCTGACGCGTCGTGTCTATTAATAGCGTTATCTATGGTGCTGACGTGGCACTCTGTCATAACGCTTACGAGCGGCTCCACTTGCTGAGTAAAACCTAATACAGCGAGTAAGCGTAAACTACTAAGCACGTTCTAGATCCTTCTAGTCCCTTCTATCCTTATCGTCCAATCATATGAGTCCGTACTAATGAGGGATACTGATCCCACGATCACGTGCACATGGTGGCAAACACATGTGACTAACGAGTACCTCTGTACTTCGGCCCTTCATATCTTCCCCGAATAAATCCGTATAAATACAGAAAAATAGGGAAAATAATACGCGTCCATGACAGCAGTGGCAATAGTGGATTCCAAGAGACCGACAACATCAAAGTCTGGCCAAACTCCAGGGTGAGAATTACCAATTAAGTGTTTCTCTTTCCGAGTCTCTGTCCTCATGCGACCCACACTACCCAGTCCCGCGTCAAAAGGAACCTCCAAGTCTTGCCCTCCATCTGGGCTGGCACCACACTGGCAGAAAGTAAAACGTATTGAGACTCCAGCTATTACCAGTGGCAACATTCAAGTTCCTGGACAACGTATTACCTCTGAAAATGACAGTGACTCTGGCATCAATTCTCGCCACCACAGCCTGAGCCGAGGTAGTGGCGGCCACCTTGACCGGCCTTCATCTGGACTCGGAGTGACTAGCAGAGAACCTGAAAGCGATGTTGTGTCTTATGGTTATGGCGGGTTTGTGCCTGATAATGAAGGGTTGGAAAGGTGTGATGTTATGGGTAATGAGCAGAAGTCGGCGTCGAAGTTTAAGGTATGGGATCATCACTGTTCAACGCATAGCCTTATGTTAAATCTGCCTAGTCTATCACAAAGATCCAGGAGATTTACTCAACGCCCTCACCACGCAACGATCTCCTCACCGCAAACAAATCCCACAAGAAGAAAGAAATTTCATATGAAAATCTCCCCCTGGGTACCAAGAATTGTTTCAAGAAAAGTGTCATTCCACTCGCTTTGGATACTATTGGTGCATTGAAGCCATGGAATACCCTGAGCGATGATACCATTGTTGAGGTCTGGAACATCGTCTTTGGCGTCGATCACCCAATTGATGAGGGTGATACGGAGTGTGACCGGTTCATTGTTGCTAAGACCCTCGTGAGCACTCTGTTCCTTCTCGTTTCCATCGCTCAACTATCTCTGGCCTCCAGGTTAAACGTGCAATATCAAGCTGGCTCCACAAGTTTGCCGACACTGCTGAAAAAGCGCTCAACACCGAATTTTCTCGACAAGGCTTACAAACACAAGAAGAACGAGCCACATTTGTTCAGAGCCTTCTTGGTGATGTAGATAATATGTCAGATAAGAGGTGTCCCTTTATCTGGGAGTCGGCTTATGATGACCCCTCTGCCCGGCAAGAGGTAAGTAACATTTAGTCTTGGGCCATCGTTCTCACAATATCCATCCAGGGAATTTTCCAAGGCCGACTTGTTGCACGAACCTTTTTTGAACACATACAGATCGTCAACACTATTGACGCAGAAAATCGTGTCCAAGAGAAGCCTGTCGGTGCCCTGATATACTCTATACAGGCGGTCATTTTCAGTTCCATTTGAGTCCAAGTCTTTGTCCTGACGTTCTGTTAGGTGCATCGTGCCCTCCTGTATTCCGTGACTGGGACTCTCAAGCTCCCTACAGACAAGAAAAGTGCTGAATTCTCGAAGACTAACTGGGGCGATTATACGCTCATCTGAGGCACTCCACATTGTGAAAAGGTTGTCAAGCGAGCATCTGTCTTCCTCAATAAGATCTCAACTCTCAAAGATCAACAATGGGACGACATCTTCAAAAAGGCACTGGCATTTCACTCGAGTAATGGGAAGCAGTGGGCAAAAGTGAAGGACTCGGAGGTCGAGATGAAGGAGCTAAGAGAGGAGGTGGATTCCGAATCAGATGATAATGACTTACTTGACCCACGCTATGACCTTCCTGCTGAGTAGATAGTAAGTACAGTAAAAGTCTCAAGGTATCAGTGCTATAGACAGACGACTTGAAGGCCGCTAAGTTCAACTGCCTGGCGGGCGAGGTTATCGAAGGCAAGGTCCCAAAACAAGTCACGTGTGTTCAGTGCACCAACTTCTTTGTCGTCGCCATCGACAAGCCCACCCCACTGTAATCACATTCTACAACTATAAATGCCTCTCCCACTGTGGACCAGTGCATGTGTGTTTTGGTGATGTTTGAACCAGACATGGATCCACACCAGAACAACCGTACCTGGTTTTTTTTTTTACACTTCCACCTTGCACTGTCCATGTTGATCGGTACGTCTACCAACTCTACTCTCATTTATGTTTGCACAGGAAGATGAAGAGAGAAACAATGACGTTGGGCCCATGTCCATGCCAGAAGGCGCCCCGGTCAACGCAGGCACGAAAAAAAAACGAAAAGGTGCGTAGAGATGCTCTGCTCATCGAACGCCCCTGAGCACGGTTTTTTCCCTTCGTGAACCAACACTGTTCTGCACAGGCCTCAAGAGACAGCGCTTCTGAGTCTATATGTTCACGCGCAGCGAGCACAAGTAAGCATCCATCCCCATCCCACGTCTCTGCATTTTTTGGAGACTCATTCCGACGTCAGGGACGAAATCGGGCGATAACTTCAACAAACGCCCGACACGCGAAGGACAGTCGATCGCCGCCTCCGCACCCACTGCACCGTCGTGTGCGGCCGCCCTCATGACATCTGCGACGATCCACACGATGCTGGGGGACATGCACATATGCCTGTTCCCGTGGCAGGCGCCCAGGGCCGTTGAGAACTTCATCTGACACGTGCGCAGCGGATACTACGGCAACGTGATCTTACGCTGCATCATACCCAAGTTTATGATCCAGACGGGCGACCCCCTCGTGGACGGCACCGGCGGGACGAGCATCTGGGACCGCGATTTCGAAGACGAGTTTTCCAACAACCTCAAGCACGAATCTGCACAATCGGTGCGTTTCAATCCATTTTTAGTCGCTTTTTTTTCATAGGCCATACGCCATCCGGGTCGCAGTCCTCCATTACTACAAGCGCCACCCCATGGCTCGACAAGGAGAACACCACCTTTGGGCGCAAAGGGAACAACTTTCAGTACAGACTTGAAAGGAGCGGATGCTTATATTGATGATCTATCTTAAGAATCACCAGGATTTGAACGTGCAACAGATTCGCTCCTTGTGTGGTGCTATCCTGGTCAACTGGGATAGGCAGAATCAATGCTCCAGACTGTAGGAAGCGGCATTAATCTTGCCCTGTGGTATAGCCAAGCTGCTGAAATCTCCATTACGCACATTGTTTTTGTAGGTGGGATCGAGGAAGTGGCCTTCCTCCGGTGCTCAAGCCCGGGTTTTTTTTCGTTCGTTTCGATGCAATTTAGGTGTGTTACTTCCGCCTCAAATGTTTTGGCCATATCCGTCTCACCGCTGCCTGGTAGACCCACTTCTTCTGTCGCCTCCCAGCGCCATATTCTCATACCCGGACTATGCTTGCCTCGTCACTCTTCGCACTCAGGGTAAACAGTCGTCCCCCACCGTGTATCTTTGGGAGACCTTCGGCTCCACTCCAGATTCGCCCTGGATCTTCCAAACCCCCCGCTACAAGGTGCTGTCCTGACGTCTCTGGTGGGCCAGGGACGCGTCTTTCTCCTCAGCCTTGACATAGCTACGTCATCTATAATGTCTGTTGATGTCACAAAGAAGCTCATGGAGTTCATGTTCAAAGAAAACGGGAGCAGAAACGCCTCAAATATCAAAGTGCGCCACACACTGCACAACACCCTACTTTACTGAGGTTTGGTCCCATTACCCGGTCCTCGCTGTCGTGAGGTGCCGTATTGTCACCCCCGTGAGCAAGCGCAAGCACAAGAGCTTAACGTTCATCACCGAAAATGACCCTTTAGTCGATCTCCCAATCGTACATGGCAACAAAGGTACAGTAGAATCCTCGGGTCGGTGTGTGTCTAGTGGCATTGACGTCATCATCACCAGCCTGTAAAGGTTGTGCCGTCTATGGGCCAACAATCCGTAGGCGAGAGTTTTGCATTGAATCACCTTTCTGGACACATCGTTTGTTGGAAGTGCCATGCGAACGACAGGTATGCTCATAGCCTCCTGCTGTGCTAGTCCCATGTGACTGATCCAGATATACAGAATGAGTGTGGATGTCCGTAGCGCCTACAGACGAAGCACTCATGTCTCTCGACTTCAAAGGTCGGTTTGAATATTTTCCATTTTGCCACACCTGGTTTACAATTGGACTTGAGGTGTTGATGGCATTGAGTGGCCTCTTCGACCAAGACCAAAAAGACCGAAAACAAATGTATCACGACCAAGAAAGTGATCGGGCACTCGCCCTTTTAAATGGTGCATGCTGTGGAGCCTACTGGCACCCTCAGTATTCCATTTGAGATCACCCTCACACTTTCTTGTCCCCAACATCGCCAAGCCCGGGCCACTGCAAACAGGTGTGCTTATATTCCCACCTGATGCCCAATACAAAACAAGAATGATCTGATTTGCAGACCAAAGGCCTGAGCATGACCTACTGATCCCCAACGATGGCAGCGGCAGAGGCCTGAAGCATGGCATCACTGCACTGCAGGTAGTCGATGCACAACCCCCGGTGAGCTCGTGATTGCTGCTTCCCAACTTTAAACTCGTTGCTGCCTCCCAGCGCGACAACCCGTCCTGCGAAGGTGAGGATACTGGCATGGCAACCCCCAACGACAGCAGTGGCAGCGGCCTGAAACACGACATCGCCAGGCGGTCAATACTAGATGACCCCTGTTACCATGTTCAACTGCATTTCTAGTCCGTCATGCCCAGCTAGTCCCGTCGGGCTCCTTCTGGACATTCCTACTGCAAGGCCCTCTGCATATCGGTTCGGTTTTTACCCAGTTCTCCGCATGCTTCCTGGATCATCTCCTGAGCGCGGATGGGTACTACAAGAACTTCATGCATCACAACGTGATCAACGTTGTGGTCGTCACACGGTGCGCCCCTTTCTACACTATGCAGAAGTAGGCTCACACCGCAAAATAATAATGATGCGACACCACGGACTCCATCATCACGACATCTGTCTCACTTAAAGCTTTGGAAAAAACAGGAAGCGTGCATAGAGTCCATCAAGCACTGTTGTGCACACAATGTCGCCCATATTTGGCATTTCTGCAAACACAGACGAGCTGTTTGCAAGCGTGGCAGAAGTGCAAAAGTTGTCGACGTCGTCAATTTGGGTGTGTGTTCATCATGCACCTCCATATCTCTTCTGAAACCCTCTCTGCCGGCCTCAAAATACATGATCAATGTGACCAAACTTGGACACCACTCTTCCTTTCGCTCCCCACCAGCAACTCGTTCCGTCATCCCATTCCTCGCAACAGGCTTCCGTTTACTCAAGGGTCCCTGTCAATTCTTCAATCCTCTACTCCATGCCAATTTCAGCTTCACCGCTTCACGACGTCTTCGACGTTCCGCGTTGCCCAAACTCTCTATGCATATGACTTTCCATACTTTCGAAAGCCACCTACGAGGAGTCGTTGTTGTTTTTCTTGCCCACCTCGTGCTCCACACCGCCATCATCGCTGCCCCCCACTGGCATCACCGCCATATGTACATTTCACTTGTTCTATTTCGATGACTTCAGCAATCTGACCATCGTCGAGCTCCCTGGGCCAGATGGGAAAGTACCTGGTGCTTGTATGAATGTGGGTGTGGGACGAGAGTGGGGCGTTCGTGTTATATCTGACCTTGTTGGGGATCAAAGGTTTGGGCCCACCCATGCGAACTCTTGGTTTTGCTGACTTTTGCTCTCTCTTGCAGTTGTAAACACCTTGATGAATTGGCCTCTTGGGGAAGAACGAGACCGTGTGCTGGATGAACCTGAGTCTGTACCAGGCCCGGCCAAGAAGGGCGTCACCACAGTGGCGATGGCTGCCTCAGCCAACCCCATCCTGGCAGACGAGGCAGTGCGTGACCTGCCGCTGTTCTGCACGGGCCTCAAATGACAGCGGTTTTATATGTTCACCCGCAGCGAGCCCGAGTAAGCGTCCATCCCCATCCCACCTCTCCACATTTTTGGAGACTCAATCCGGTGTCAGGGAAGGTAACTCAAAATTGGGCGACCGGGATATCTTCAACAAAACGCGAAGAGCAGTTGATCGCCGCTTCCACACCCGCCACACTTTCGTGATGATCCACACGACGCCGGGGGGACATGCACTCACGACTGTTCCCGCAGCAGGTGCCCAAGGCCATCAAGAACTTCATTGGAACACGCAGCGGGATACTACGACAATATGATCTTCCACCATGTCATACCCGAGTTCATGATCCAGATGGGCGACCCCCTCGGGGACAACACAGACAGGACAAGGGGTACGTTAGCGTTGTGGCTCGGTCAATACCTCAAGGATGCTGTATTACAAGCACATAGTAGCATTATCTACATGTAGATTACAATGTATCCCTCCTATTAGGCCATCCTGGGCCTGCAAAATCAACCATGTTTCTCGTGCTTTGTGGTACTTTGGAGATGACTTCTGTAAGAGCTTATGGGTCTTGGTGAGGGGTCTTTACTGGCTTGACTAAGTACAACTGACTTTTATAAGAAAAAATCACTTTTCAAAGAAAATGGACCTAGCATAGAAAAGTCATGGGCACTTCATGACTTTTTTGGCTTTTTTAACTTTGTCCACTTTCCAAAGTCCCCAAAGCCCCCTGTAAAGACCTTGTAGTTTTCCTGATGTAGTAATGAGTCATGATCCGAATCTTAGGGATTGACATGGGTAACCCGCGGGTTTTCCATACTTTTGAGTTGATGGGGTTGTAGCCCCGAATTTTCTGTTTTTTTTAAGCCCAAAACCACCCAGATCGGTGGAGAAATGGCTTTTCTACAATATTATCAAGTTTGGTGGCAAGATATCAAAAACTGACACCTCAGGAGGCATTTTGTTATGTCATATCATGAAAAAACCCGTGACATGTAGGGTCACGGGTTTTTTTGTGACACAGTGTAACAAAATGCCTCCTGGAGCCCATGTAGCAAGACTGGACCGAAGTAGTCGGCAGAACCCACATGACAATGCACTGTAATCATCGGTAAAACCCATGTGGGCCCATTGTAGAAATATAGTGCAAATGCTCACATGGGCCCATTAAGAGGAATTGTAAAGGTACTCACATGGGCCCATTGAAGTGACCTGCAGTGACCGCGAATGATGCTGAATGGGCCTACCATTGCTGCTGGGGAAAGGTGCTGATGTTGTTGAATGGGCCCACCCTTGCCACCAGGGAATGCTGCCGATGCTCTCAAATGGGCCAATCCTTACCTCTAGGGAATGCTGCCGATGTTTTTGAATGGGCCCACCCTTGCCTCTAAGAAATGATGCTGATACTCTCAAATGGGCCCACCCTTGCTGTAAGGGAGAGCTGCCGATGTTTTTGAATGGGCCCACCCTTGGCTCTAGGAAATGATGCTGATGCTCTCAAATGGGCCCACCCTTGCTTCTAGGGAAAGCTGCCGATGTTTTTGAATGGGCCCACCCTTGGCTCTAAGAAATGATGCCGATGCTCTCAAATGGGCCCACCCTTGCTGCTAGGGAGAGCTGCCGATGTTTTTGAATGGGCCCACCCTTGCCTCTAGGAAATGATGCTGATGCTCTCAAATGGGCCCACCCTTGCTGCTAGGAAGAGCTGCTGATGTTTTTGAATGGGCCCACCCTTGCCTCTGGGAAATGATGCCGATGCCCTCACATGGGCCCACCCTTGCTGCTGGGAAGAGCTGCCCATGTTTTTGAATGGGCCCACCCTTGGCTCTAAGAAATGATGCTGATGCCCTCAAATAGGCCCACCCTTGCTGCTGGGGAGAGCTGCCGATGTTTTTGAATGGGCCCACCCTTGCCTCTGGGAAATGATGCCAATGCCCTCACATGGGCCCACCCTTGCTGCTGGGAAGAGCTGCCAATGTTTTTGAATGGGTCCACCCTTGGCTCTAAGAAATGATGCTGATGCCCTCAAATGGGCCCACCCTTGCTGCTGGGGAGAGCTGCTGATGTTTTTGAATGGGCCCACCCTTGGCTCTAAGAAATGATGCTGATGCTCTCAAATGGGCCCATCCTTGCTGCTAGGGAGAGCTGCCGATGTTTTTGAATGGGCCCACCCTTGCCTCTAGGAAATGATGCCAATACTCTCAAATGGGCCCACCCTTGCTGCTAGGAAGAGCTGCCGATGTTTTTGAATGGGCCCACCCTTGCCTCTGGGAAATGATGCTGATGCCCTCACATGGGCCCACCCTTGCTGCTGGGAAGAGCTGCCGATGTTTTTGAATGGGCCCACCCTTGGCTCTAAGAAATGATGCTGATGCTCTCAAATGGGCCCATCCTTGCTGCTAGGGAGAGCTGCCGATGTTTTTGAATGGGCCCACCCTTGCCTCTAGGAAATGATGCCAATACTCTCAAATGGGCCCACCCTTGCTGCTAGGAAGAGCTGCTGATGTTTTTGAATGGGCCCACCCTTGCCTCTGGGAAATGATGCCGATGCCCTCACATGGGCCCACCCTTGCTGCTGGGAAGAGCTGCCCATGTTTTTGAATGGGCCCACCCTTGGCTCTAAGAAATGATGCCAATGCCCTCAAATGGGCCCACCCTTGCTGCTGGGGAGAGCTGCCGATGTTTTTGAATGGGCCCACCCTTGGCTCTAGGAAATGATGCCAATGATCTCAAATGGGCCCACCCTTGCTGCTAGGAAGAGCTGCCAATGTTTTTGAATGGGCCCACCCTTGGCTCTAAGAAATGATGCCAATGCCCTCACATGGGCCCACCCTTGCTGCTGGGGAGAGCTGCTGATGTTTTTGAATGGGCCCACCCTTGCCTCTAGGAAATGATGCCGATGATCTCAAATGGGCCCACCCTTGCTGTTAGGAAGAGCTGCCGATGTTTTTGAATGGGCCCACCCTTGGCTCTAAGAAATGATGCCGATGCCCTCAAATGGGCCCACCCTTGCTGCTAGGGAGAGCTGCCGATGTTTTTGAATGGGCCCACCCTTGCTTCTAAGAAATGATGCCGATGATCTCAAATGGGCTCACCCTTGCTGCTAGGGAGAGCTGCCGATGCTTTTGAATGGGCCCACCCTTGCCACTAAGGAATGCTGCCAATGTTTTTGAATGGGCCCACTCAAGGCAATTGGCAGCAGTTCAAAATTGTGGGCCCATTCAACACCATCGGCAGTCTCATTAATGTGTCCATCTACTGTGATTGGCAACATGTCTTGGAAGCAATGAACGTTGTAACATTGCTTTTCCTCACTGACTTCAAACTGTTGATAGGTCCTGTATTGCTCATGAAGAGAGATAGTACCGATAGTGTTGTATGGGCCCACCATTGCCATTAAGAGTGCCGATGGTCTCACATCGGCCCAGTGTCACTCCTCAATTGTATGGTTGATTGCTTTGAATGGGCCCACTATCTCTGTTTCTCAACTACACATGGGTCCAATATGCTCAGGAAATGGGGATTAGGGAACTCTTTTCTACAACTTGACACTTGAAACCTACTTCGGCAGCATTCTCTCCCTTGGATCTTGCCGATCTTTCTATGGAATATTGTTATATCCTAGCTTAGATACATTCAAAGTTAGGCCGGCACCTGTCTCCATTGATTGTTGTCACCTGTCAGCCCCTGAATCAAGATCCAGGGTCAAAGTGATCCGGCAGCCTGGTAAGTCATTGCTTTGGTGTCTACTGTTTTTATTCATTGCTAGCTACTTTGGCTTACTGCTCATGCCCTTGTTCCATCCAATATTACCATCATAGTAGCAGCAATAGCTACTGACAGACTAAGAAAGCAGATGCTAAAATAATGACATACTGGGCTGCCAGGTCATTTCACATTAGGTCTAGATTCAGCGGTTGACAGGTGACAACAATCAATGGAGACAGGTGCTGGCCTAACTCTGAATGTATCTAAGCTAGGACATAACAATATTCCATAGAAAGATTGGCAAGATGCCAAGATCCAGGGGAGAGAATGCTGCCGAAGTAGGTTTCAAGTGTCAAGTTGTAGAAAAGAGTTCCCTAATCCCCATTTCCTGAGCATATTGGACCCATGTGTAGTTGAGAAACAGAGATAGTGGGCCCATTCAAAGCAATCAACCATACAATTGAGGAGTGACACTGGGCCGATGTGAGACCATCGGCATCATTTCCTAGAGGCGAGGGTGGGCCCATTCAAAAACATCAGCAACTCTCCCTAGCAGCAAGGGTGGGCCCATTTGAGAGCATTGGCATCATTTCTTGAAGGCAAGGGTGGGCCCATTCAAAGACATCGGCAGCTCATCCTAGCAGCAAGGGTGGGCCCATTTGAGAGCATCGGCATCATTTCGTAGAAGCAAGGGTGGGCCCATTCAAAAACATCAGCAGCTCTTCCTAGCAGCAAGGGTGGACCCATTTGAGGGCATTGGCATCATTTCCTAGAGGCAAGGGTGGGCCCATTCAAAAACATCGGCAGCTCTCCCCAGCAGCAAGGGTGGGCCCATTTGAGGGCATCGGCATCATTTCTTAGAGCCAAGGGTGGGCCCATTTGAGGGCATTGGCATCATTTCTTAGAGCCAAGGGTGGGCCCATTCAAAACATCGGCAGCTCTTCCTAGCAGCAAGGGTGGGCCCATGTGAGGGCATCAGCATCATTTCTTAGAGCCAAGGGTGGGCCCATTCAAAAACATCGGCAGCTCTCCCTAGCAGCAAGGGTGGGCCCATTTGAGAGCATTGGCACCATTTCTTAGAGCCAAGGGTGGGCCCATTCAAAAAGATTGGCAGCTCTCCCCAGTAGCAACATCTGTAAATGTGGGACCTGTCAAAAGCTGTCAAAAGTGGTCAGAGACTGGTCTCCGACCGCTTTTGACAGCTTTTGACAGGTCCTGCTTTTACAGATGAAGGGTGGGCCCATGTGAGGGCATTGGCATCATTTCTTAGAGCCAAGGGTGGGCCCATTCAAAAACATCGGCAGATCTTCCCAGCAGCAAGGGTGGGCCCATTTGAGGGTATTGGCATCATTTCCTAGAGCCAAGGGTGGGCCCATTCAAAAACATCGGCAGCTCTCCCCAGCAGCAAGGGTGGGCCCATTTGAGGGTATCGGCATCCTTTCCCAGAGGCAAGGGTGGGCCCATTCAAAAACATCGGCAGCTCTCCCCAGCAGCAAGGGTGGGCCCATTTGAGGGCATCGGCATCATTTCTTAGAGCCAAGGATGGGCCCATTCAAAAACATCGGCAGCTCTCCCCAGCAGCAAGGGTGGGTCCATGTGAGGGCATCGGCATCATTTCCCAGAGCCAAGGATGGGCCCATTCAAAAACATCGGCAGCTCTCCCCAGTAGCAAGGGTGGGCCCATGTGAGGGCATCAGCATCATTTCCTAGAGGCAAGGGTGGGCCCATTCAAAAACATCGGCAGCTCTTCCCAGCAGCAAGGGTGGGCCCATTTGAGGGTATCGGCATCATTTCCTAGAGGCAAGGGTGGGCCCATTCAAAAACATTGGCAGCTCTTCCCAGCAGCAAGGGTGGGCCCATTTGAGGGTATCGGCATCATTTCCCAGAGCCAAGGGTGGGCCCATTCAAAAACATCGGCAGCTTTCCCTAGCAGCAAGGGTGGGCCCATTTGAGGGTATCGGCATCATTTCCCAGAGCCAAGGGTGGGCCCATTCAAAAACATTGGCAGCTTTCCCTAGCAGCAAGGGTGGGCCCATGTGAGGGCATCAGCATCATTTCTTAGAGCCAAGGGTGGGCCCATTCAAAAACATTGGCAGCTCTCCCCAGTAGCAAGGGTGGGCCCATGTGAGGGCATTAGCATCATTTCTTAGAGCCAAGGGTGGGCCCATTCAAAAATATTGGCAGCTCTTCCCAGCAGCAAGGGTGGGCCCATTTGAGGGCATCAGCATCATTTCCCAGAGGCAAGGGTTGGCCCATTCAAAAACATCGGCAGCTCTCCCCAGCAGCAAGGGTGGGCCCATTTGAGGGCATTGGCATCATTTCTTAGAGCCAAGGGTGGGCCCATTCACAAACATCGGCAGCTTTCCCTAACAGCAAGGGTGGGCCCATTCAAAAATATCGGCAGCATTGCCTAGTGGCATGGGTGGGCCCATTCAAAGACATCGGCAGCACTGCCTAGCAGCAATGGTGGGCCCATTCAAAACATCGGCACCATTCCCTAGGGGCAAGGATGGGCCCATTCAAATACATCGGCACCATTCCCTAGTGGCAAGGCTGGGCCCATTCAAAAACATCGGCAGCTCTTATCACAGGCAATGGTGGGCCCATCTGATCAATTCAGCAGTTCTATATTGTGGGCCCATACATGGTATACGTCTACTTTTATTAAATGGGCCCACATGGGTTTCACCGATGTATTCGGTCCATTTGCACATGGGTTTTGACGAAAGTATCATCAATACCTTACACCATTATGTGCCTCCTGAGGTATCAGTTTTTGATATCTTGCCACCAAACTTGATAATACTGTAGAAAAGCCATTTCTCCACCGATCTGGGTGGTTTTTGGGCCTAAAAAAAACAGAAAATTCGGGGCTACAACCCCATCAACTCAAAAGTATGGAAAACCCGCGGGTTACCCGTGTCAATCCCTAGATCCGATCCATTATCGTACACAATTACACGTGCTGGAGCTTACCTGGCTGACTGATCTCATAAGTCCATGACAATATACTGCTGACGCGGTGTCATACCCATCTCATCAGTGTCCACTTCCAGGCCAAATGTAACAGCTTAGTGTCGAGGGTTGGTGTGATGGGTACCAAAGGTGCCTTAGTGGGCTGGTTGTTGACTTTGTGTCGTTGACATTCCACACACCCTTTTACATACTCTGTGATGTGTTCCAGCATATGTAGCCACCAGTAGTGTTGTTTGATAATTCGGAATGTCCTTTTGATTCCTGGGTGTCTGTAGACTGGGGGGTCATGGTGATTGCTTATAATTCTGCATATTAGTGGAGGGTCTCCTGTTACCACTCGCGTGCCTTGTTTATACCATGTTCCGTCAAACTTCTTGAGTTGATGTGCATCGACCCAGGGAAGTATCTGACTTTCATCTTGCATGTGGTCTTTGTTAGAGGCACGGGAAAGCGCGACTCAGTCTTCAGGAGAAAAGACTAATGGTATTAGTTGTAACTACCTGTTAGAGGCGTGGGAAAGCGCGACTAAGATATAATGAGTAACGATAACATACGGGAAGTGAAGTAAGGTACTGACCTCAGTCTTCGGGAGAAAAGACTGAGGTGTTGCTACTGT
The DNA here is from genome assembly GCA_021527775.1 of Lactarius sanguifluus. Lineage (NCBI taxonomy): Eukaryota > Fungi > Basidiomycota > Agaricomycetes > Russulales > Russulaceae > Lactarius > Lactarius sanguifluus. The sequence goes on from JAKEYF010000243.1 coordinate 83,120, forward strand.
GACTACAAAGTATATAAGTTCAACAGAGAGAAATTTTCTACGCTAAGTCTATAGGGGTATAGTGGGCAACTGTACTGTACTCGACTTGGTCGTTTCCGACCTAGCTCGGAGTTGTCCGACGCTTACTCAGTGTGTGCGGCTGAACTCCAACACGCCCCCTCAGTCCACACGTTGTAGGCCCATCGCCTCCAAAAATCGAACATGTTTTTCACGCACCAAGCCCTTCGTCAAGACATCAGCAACCTGGTCTCCAGTGGGGATGTATGCAAGATCAAGGTCTTTTGCTTCAAGCTTTTGTCTGAGGAAATGGTGCCAGACTTCAATATGTTTGGACCTATTGTGGAACTCCGGATTTCGTGCGATCGCGATGGTGGATTGGTTGTCCACGAAAAGGGTGGTAGGTGAGTTGATCTTTTGTTTCATTTCGAGTAATAAATGCCTTAACCAGATGACTTCTTTCGCAGCGTGCGCTGCAGCGATGTACTCAGCTTCAGTACTCGAGAGCACAACTGAGCTCTGTTTCTTGGAGCTCCAGCTGATGGCTCCACCAGCAAGTGTGAAGATGAATCCTGAGGTCAATTTGCGATCGTTCATGTCGCTAGCCCAGTCGGCGTCTACAAATCCTTGCAGATCAGTTCCATTGGGAGTTCCTCGCTGGAATACGAGCTTCCAATCGCTCATGGCTCAAAGGTAACGGAAAAACGCGATCGAGGGCATGCTGATGCACATTCCCAGGGCAAGCAGAGTGTCGCCCGAGCGCAGCCACAGTATAGGCCAAATCTGGGCATGTCCTGAGCATCAGGTACATGAGCGCGCCGATGGCACGCTGATACGACCGAATGTCGATCTTGGGTGAGTCCACTTTGATCAGATGTTCGTTTGCGAGCATCAGGGTGCAGATGGGACGGACGTCTGACTTTCTGAAGCATTCCAGGACCTCGCAAATGTATTTTTCTTGCGATAGGGTGATCCAGCCTGCTTCTTGATCGCGCGTGATGTGCATGCCCAGAATCCAAGTAATCTCTCCAAGGTCAGTCATTTGGTAGTGTTTCTTGAGCATTTCTTTGTCTTGGCTGATGACCTCTGTACGTTCGTATCCCATCGAGTGCAGTGTGTCTCTGATGCTTTCATACCAGACACGTCCGCCCTGCTTCGTTCCATAGACTGCCTTCACGAGTTTCAAGACCATGCCCTCGGGAACGTCAAATCCAGGGGGAGGCTTCATGTAGATCTCTTCCTTTAGTTCTCCGTTGAGATAAGCTGATTTGACGTCCATTTGCTGGACTTCTAGGTCGAACTTGGTGGCAAGGGCAAGGATCACGCGGAGCGATGCGAACTTGGCGATGGGTGCAAAAGTCTCATTGTAGTTGATTCCCTCGACTTGGGAGAAGCCTTGTGCGACGACACGGGCTTTGTACTTTTGTATTTTGCCATCAGGTCCGCATTTAATTCAGAAAACCCACTTGGACCCCATGATGTTTTTCCTGCACGGCCATGGCATGATCTCGTACACACCCATGCGCTCGAATGCGCGCATTTCATCTTGGCATGCAAGTTCCCATTCTGCAACATCTGGGCGTGCCATGGCCTCAGCATAGGTGCGTGGGTCTGCATATTCAAGATGAGCAGCTTTGGCATGCTCTGTGCGCTTACGTCTGCCATATGATGTAACAGAGTAACGGGGATCATCGTCACGGATCGGTGTGCGCATGGTGTGTTTAGGACGTGTTGTTGTGGGTGCAGGGTCAGGAGGAGGAGGTGTAAGTAACCCTTCAATCTCCTGTTCGCTTTCACTTTCTGATGGGTTTTCAAGTGCTGTGGATGTAGACTCTTTAGGTATAGTGTCGACATGTGAAGGATCGCCAATGGGTGCATTGGCGGCAGTGGATTCGAGGACTATGCGCCAGAGATGTCAATGAGTGACACTCGCGAGTATGAGTACTCGTTGGAAATCTCCGATGACGTACTCGTACTTGACTCGTACTCGTGGTGGCGAGTACTCGTGTTCACGAGTACTCGCCGAAAATTTTGGACTGACACTCGTACTCGCGGTGCGAGTACCCGTTTGAGCCACAAGTACTCGCACTCGCGAGTACTTGTATTCGTTCGAGTTTCACGGGTACCCGTTTCGAACGAGTACCCGTGGATATTCTGTTACTACTACACTAGTAACACTACTAAAGAATAGCTACATAATGTACTAGTACAAGCCCCTGCCTGTTACGATTTTCCCTCCTTCTTCCCCTCTTTTCCTTTTCTTTCACATCTCGTGACTCGTATTCTGTGCCGACTTTCCATTGTACTTTTACGATACGATCCGCTTCGATCTGTACCTCGACTCTTATCTCGCGCCTAGCGCATGACCGTTACGACACCCCATGGCACGACTTCCAGAACCCGCTGACGACTTCTGATCCACGCGTCGTCCCGCGGGATTCCCTTGTTCTCTCTTCGTACTATCCCTTTGTTAGCTCTCTAGGACCTGGATCCTAGGATCGCGCCATATGTTTGTCTCTGACAAACATCGTGTACTAGTATATAAGTCTCACGCTGCCTAGCTTGTACGGTAGACTTGACTTCTTGTGTAATACCACACCGCTGTCTGTTCTCACGATCCGATCCTTTGAGTTGCCGTTGCGCTTGACTCCTCGCTTTGCTCACCGTTGCGCTTGAGCCTATCCTCGCTATTACCCTTGTGTCCATGGAGGCAAAGTGGTACTTGTTCATCATCGAACTAAGTCGTAACTGACTTACTCCTGTCCCGTTACCGTCCGTGACTTAACTGAAGTACACGTCGTACTTGTTGCATTAGGTCCGCCTAACGATGCTCGACTTGAGCGAGGACAGAGTGGCACGACGTGTAGGGGGACGACTTAGCGAATGCGAGTACGCATCCTTACGAGGAACGTGACTGCTATGGGCACTGGGGCGAGATCCACCAGGCGTATACGTCGACGAGCGATCTCCCGTACTAAGGCGAGACGCGATACTTGACAGAAGGCAAGGAGGATACTGATGAGGAGAGGAAGAGGCAGAAGTGGCTCGGGATTCAAGAAGACCAAGCTAAGGAGCTCGGTCTTCGTACTACCAACTAGATATACAGTTGACGAGGAGCTTTGAAGCTCCTCCTGAACATAAGGTACCCAGTAGCCATAACAGCTCGAACCCTACTACGACTGTCCTAGGTATGAGTCAAGTCCGTACTACAAACATGTGATAATCCTCAACGAGCTGACTGAGACGACTGTCCCTGACTAATACTAGGGTAGTCAGAACCCCGTGAGACTACAGTCCGTACCGATGAGTCCGATCGCAACATCACCCCCTCTTCAGGTGCGACGCCCCGACGCTCCAAAGCCCTCCTCCTCATAAAGAATCCGCGTGCGCTGCGGTTGCTGGGCGCCTCGCCTGCCCCGACGAGTCCTCTTCTTCTTCGTCAGCTCGTAATCCACCATGGTACCAGCCTCGTCCTCAATGCGCTCCATCGCGTTAGCC